>CAAKHF010024995.1:269-15788 GCA_901007745.1 Hippocampus kuda | reverse complement strand
TAAGTTAAACTTCATTTTATTATACTTATATAAACCTTAAACATACATTCCATACAAAATATAGCACTGAAGCAACTTACGAATTCAGCTAACGAACGATCCTTTGGAACGTAACTCGTTTGTTAGCTGGGGAGCGTCTGTAATTGTTTTGCAGTTTGCAAAGCGCCAACATACCGTACACAGTGGCACGCTCGCACTTTCTGAGCATTTTTATTTCATTTGTAAGAATTGTTTTTTTTTATTAAGATGAGTTTGAAATGATAGTTTTTGGGGTAAGAATTATGGTTCATATTAATACTGGCAATGAATGAAAGATATGTGGGCATACATTACAAATTTTTGCTATTGCCACAAGTCTGTCGGTTGATGAAAATGATGGAGCACACAACCCGGGTTCAATTTTATTGAAATTTATTGGCTTTTTCAAAAACAAAAAAAGTGACAATAGCTTTGTATTCATAAAAGGAGTCACAATGACATTGGCTTGAATTAAAGCACAGCTTGATGTCTGAATAGAAAAAAAAAACAACAGATGAGAAATGTGTTCTTTAACTCCTTGTACTAGTAGTTTAAATACATTTTGTAAAGAGGCAAACAAAACAAATGGAGCGATCCTAATTTGAACGTTTTTTTTTTCAGTATACGTCGCACATACATGCCATCGGCGTCATTACACAAAGACAGGCTTGATCGGAAGGTTATTAAAGTAGCGTTAGCTGTAAAAGAGGTGACAAATAAGAAAAGCATATTCATAGTGTTAGTCCAACAATACAGTGAGTGGAGTGTAAGATACAAAAAAAAAAATCAAATCACATGATTATAACAAAGAGGAGTACACCATCTACTACGCCAGAACCGACAGTAGCTTTGTTTGACAGGCACAGATGCTCGTCGTCTTAAGTGACTTCACTTCGCCAGTAGTGATGCGATTTCAAAACAAACAAAGGAGTAAAAAAAAAAAAAAAAATTGCTGATAAATGCCCAAGGAGCATCAATGGTGCTCTTGTTCCCCGCCACCAACTGTTCCAAAAATCTACATTGTGACATAGTTTTAGACATGTCTGGGGAGAGGGGGAAGAAAATGCTTTGCCTGGATGGTTTTAGGAGTGTTTGAGGGTTAATAGCACTGTCGGTGTTAAAAAAAACAAAATAAAAATGTAACTGCTGGTGTGGGATTTGCGAACGATCGATTGTGGGAGCAAACAAATAGCAGCGTGGACGCATTTCCGGAAGGGTGCATTTTGAAATGCGAGTCCCACTGACAAGAACCCAGACTGTAAACAAAATGAGAGTGAGGTTGGGGCAAATGGATCTAACTTAAGGCCTCAATGAAGTTCGACATTTTCATTCTTGTCTTTACAGTACACAACGTTACAATCCTTTCAATGTAGATTCAATGTTATGATGGGGGAGGGGATAGTCGCGAGAACCGCTGCAGCTACGTCTTACAGGAAGCAAAAAGTACATTGTTATTTTGGTGGGTAGGTATACTGGCGTCGTTTCTCCCGGCGCTTCCGCCGGTACGAGGACCACTCTTAGAGGAGGCTGCACTTCTTGCTCTTCTTCTTGACGGGCGGCGGGCACAGGACGGCACGGATGGCCTCGTCGAACACCGTTTTAAGGCCGCGCTGGGTCAGGGCGGAGCACTCCAGGTACTTGACGGAACCTGAGTGGGTACAGATGTTTGGTGTGGGCGTCAAACATTTGATACCTGGGCGTTCAGTGGGACCCCCGCATACTCCACTTTGTCAAACCACCACTTTGACGTGATCTATATGAAAAGCGTCAATGCCAGGCAACAATGCAAAACAAAAGCGTGCAGCGGTGCAACCGACGTCATCTGCCGCTGTTGACAATTCATATTTAAGACAGCGGGACCTTGTCGTAAGTTACATTTATTCATAAATCAGCTTTGCCATATCAAATTAATTTTCCCCATTGAAATGGAATTGTAATGCCAAAATCTGTTCCAGTCTGATGCAACAATGAATCAATTAATTGACAACTAATCACTTATGACATACGCCGACAGCTATTTTGATCATCGATTAATCTTGAGGGCTGTTGTGTTACTTCAAATTGACCAAGTCCTCTGATTTCAACGTCTCAACAGTAAGTATTCTAATTTCCGCAGTCCTTCATGAAGGCATACTGATGGGCTTTGTGATGGACTGAAATGAGACATTTGCAAAACCTCCACTTGGACTTTGGAAAAACAATGACGGAGGTTAAAGGAAGTTGCTTACCAATTTCTTTGGCCATGGCCAGGCCTTGGGGATAAGTTATTGGAGCCAGTTTCTTCTCCTTCAGCTTCTCCATGGTGTCCTTGTCATCTCTCAGATCCAATTTGGTGCCCACCAGGATGATGGGGGTGTTGGGACAATGGTGTCTCACCTCAGGGTACCACTGCCGGTCAAGGTTATCAGAGTTTACGTCAAGTGACAAAAGAACTACACTTGAATTGTGAACAAAATACAATAAAAACCAAAGCTAACTGAAGTTATAAAAGTGATTAGATTATCGCTAAATGCCCTGACTCTTCTCCTTTGTCAGTATCAGACACGAGATTTTTGGGTTCGTTTTTACAAAGTGGCCCTTTTTTCGCATACTTGCATACTCCCTCTATTAAAAAAAACGATATAAATAAAATAAAACAAACTAAAACAAAGCATTTTTTAAAATCAAAACTAAAAATGCCCAATAAACCTGTTCTGAAAGCAAATTAAAATCGATTCAAAATGAAACAAAAACGAACTAAAACCCTGCTGCCAGTACACAGATCAGGAGTTCAGTGCACACAAATGATAACATTGGACCACAATCATATTACGTTGTCCCTTTGAATAAACACCGTGCCTTAAATCGAGTGTGAGTTGTGACCTACGGTAGCTTCTTGTGCATGTTTTCATTTTCTATTTGAATGTTCGTCCTGTACAATACACGATGACAGTGCATTTGCGACTTTAGCTCCCCTTGCCCACATGCAAAGGCATCAAAGTACACAAATACTGCCCTCCCCTCACCTGCGCGGCAGACTTTCATCAGCTCACTTATACCTACAAATATTTGCTCAATGCACAACAAAATAAATAAATAATAGCACATATGCTGCAAAAAAATAAACACGCAATGTTTATTTTTTTGTTTTTGTTTTTTGATGGGTCCTAAAACTGATCCAGGTGGTGCCCCACTGACTCACCTTGGCACGGACGTTTTCAAAGGAGGCCGGACTCACGAGCGAAAAGCAGATGAGGAACACATCCTAGCGGGTGGGGCAGAAACACTTTTGGTCAGAGTGTAAAACGCAAACGTGGTTGTGCGAGCGTGATGCTCCGGTGGCTACCGTCTGAGGGTAGGAGAGCGGGCGCAGTCGGTCGTAGTCCTCCTGTCCTGCCGTATCCCAAAGGCCCAGGTTCACCGGCTTGCCATCCACCATCACATTGGCGGAGTAATTGTCAAAGCTGAGAGAAGTGCGCAAATATTTGTCAAGAACTCATTCAACCTGAAGTCAAATCCGATTTTTTTGGGAGATTGTTAGATTACGCCTTGTTGGCCTTTCGCTTGCTTTCCCTCTCTGTGACACCCTAAGAACAGATTAGTTGATTTCAGTCGCACGTTGCCGCATGGGCTTGGGATTTATGTGGGCTGGTAAACTACAATCGTCAAAAAGTAAAAATCATTCTGAGTGGAAGAAATCGATTTGAGCTTCATTTTTTTTTTTTTTTTTTGGAATTGAATGACTGAACACCCCAACCTCCTAAAAATCCACTATATTCCCATTTATTCAAATGTACTTGTACATCCTCAAAACTCTGTAGTTTTAGAATCAAATATTTTATCGATTATTCCATTGATTATTCAGACAAAAACAGAGCTTGCATGATAAACGCAAACACTATTACATGAATATATATTATAAAATAAAAGGCATGCAAAACTAGATATGTTCTTTTTTTCTCTTTTGGAAAACAATGCTTCCAAAAGTCACAATTCGTCACATACGTGACACAAATCTAGAATCTTTTGCCTTAAAATTGCCGTCCTTTTGCACTTACACATTCAGGAAGTTTAGTTTCTACACTCAAGAACATGCTGACATACTCTCGGCGTCTTTATTGTTAGAATTGTTTTTGCTTAAGATTTCACAAGCAAACTATTCAGTCAGCGAGCATCATGGAAACTTTCTCCAACGGATCCAATAATTCAAGAAATTTCCAAACCTTGACAAAAAATGGGGGGGGGGGGGATCTACAATTTCAAGCACCTGCGCCTGGAAGGTTGGAAAATGATCAAAAGAGTTGGGCGAGCGGTAGAGATTTGCATCTTGTCAGGCCGCCTTATCTCTGGCCACAAATGCAGTAATGGGAGGGCTGTGGCGGTAATGAGGAGGAAGAGGACAACAACTACTCACACAGTGGGGATGTACTCTCCGGGAAAGGCATTGGTGGTGTAGCTGATGAGCAGGCAGGTCTTACCCACGGCTCTGCGGGGAGGACGGAGAAAAGCAACCAATGTTCAACTGTCCTGGACACTTAACGATTCAGACAGACACGATATAATCCATCTGCTGGATTTGCAAACTCAGCGGAGTTGAAAAAAAAAAAGAAATCAACAAGATCGATGTCTTGTCTGTTTTTTTAATCTGCCAGGCAAACCCAAACGGAGAGTAGCTTTACTTTTAGTGTATCGTGATGAACAAGTGGAACTTAGCATTCCACTTGTTTGACAGTTAATAATAATCGACACAGTGATATAAAGCTTTTGTAATGGTAAAATGATCACTTGGAACATATTTCAGGACTTTGTTTTCAATTTAATCGATTTTTAATTGACAAAATTATTTTCAAAATTTCCCCTTCTGGGATATCCCCCCCCCCCGATCGTAAAAGAGCGTTAATACTGCACCCACTCAGCATGGATTTGCCCCACCTCCCAGAGTAATAATCAAACTACACATTTGTCTAGATCAGTGGTTCTTCACCAGCGTTCGATCGAACCCCAGGGGTTCGGTGAATCGGTCTCAGGGGTTCGACGGAGCCTCTGCCATGGTGGTCAAGACACACCTGACTCAAAATGTCAATTATTTATGACATGCCTGCTTGGCCATCAGTGGTTGGTTCATTTTGTGCACAATTAAAAAAAAACTTATACGTATTGAAATTTTATTTAATTTTTTTCTGTTTTTAATAAATGTGTTTTTTAACTTCTTGAATTTGTAAAATAAATAAATAAATCACATTTTTGTTTTGCACTCATGAAGGCTTCAGTGAATGTCAAAATGAACCAGTTGGGTTCGGTACCTCTAACAAGGTTAAGAACCACTGGTCTAGACAGATATAATAACGTGAATCTTCCTCAAAGTAGGTGTAGTTTTCCTTTACTGTAATTCTGCTTTACAGACGGTAACTTTGCTTTCCACTTGTTTGACCATTAACAATATGCCGAGAAATGTTTTATAGTGGTACAGGCATCTTCAAATGCAGGGTATGGTTACCCTGTTTCAGGTTTACTGTACAGTAGCGAACTTTCACTAATGACCAGGACAACTTGTTTACTGTCAGTCTGAGTATCCTGAAAGGGCAATTACCCTTTTTCACCTCATTTTTAGTTTGTCCAGTGAATACCTTTGCTTTCAACTTGTCAGTTTTTAACAACCTGTACGATTATTGTTTGAGTCGCTTTCTTTTTAACTCATGATAACAGTTTGAACATATAACAGTTTGATTTTACTTCCTATAGGGAAAATGACAAAAGCCAACCAGCAAACGGTGCAATCGCAAGTAAGTGGCTCATCAAAATGGGAAATTTCCAACGTCTCGCGTACGTGCTGCCGAGGTGGGCGGCCGCTGTGTCAAAAATCAAGGTGAAAAGGAAGGAAGGAAGGAAGAAAGTCAGCAGCAGATCCACACATGACTCTGCTGCTGTGGCATCCACCACCACCACACCCAGAATAAGGGGCGCGTGCGCAAGCTCCCACGCGTTCTGACATATCGCAACCAAAGGGAAGGAATGCAAACATACGGTGGCTGACAAGGCTAGCAAAACTAAAGTAAAAGCGAGACAATAACGACTCCACAGTGCAATGTGAGTAGCGGCTTGGCTCGGCAAATGTAATATTTGTAATCAGTTATCGAAACGCATTAAGTTGATAATACCAACGAGCTAACTTTTAAGATCGAACTACTTCAACAGCCAAGTTGGGGAAACACGAAAGAGGCTTTAAATGTTGAACCCGTACGTTGACGCAAACGCTTGGTTAATTACGTTTCGGTTATATATGTGTATGCATATATATATTGTGTATGTATATATATATATATATATATATATATATAAAATAAAATGGCTCGCCCTCAATTGACTCACCCGTCCCCGACTACGACACACTTGATGGCCTGCATTGCGCCGCACTAGATGGTGGAATGCTAAGGTTTGCCCCGGGAGCTAGCCGACGTTAGCTCGCAAGTCTTCCCTTTGTCCACTATGGCTTGGCCGCTCAAATCCACTGCAAGCTTCGCTCCAGCCGGTCCAAGTGCTCTGGAGATTCGGAAAGATGCTGTCGGCGAAGTTGCTTCAACTTATGGAGCACTTTGACGCAACTTTGATTCGGGAGATTCCTCGCTTACATTCCCATGCTGTCGAACGGGAAGCTAACGAAGCAAAACAGCAGCCACCACCCCTGAGAAGAAGGAGGGGAGAGGAGGGGAGGGGGGCGGGGGAAAAAAAAAAACCAATTCCGCTACCGCCACCAGTTCGTACATCCGGGCTACTGGAGTGTTCCGCCCACGACCTGTTGTCTTAGAAATAATTCTTCCTCTCGACTAAATACGAAGGTTTCATTATTAATATAACATTTTAATGTGCGCTAGTATTTTGAACAAAAGCGTAATTATAGATTAGGGGTGCGTAAACGTGCGGAAGAAAAATGCCAGGCGGACGACTTCATGTGTAACACATGACGTCACACCAGCGCATCCTTTTCCCATGTAAAAGATTTTTGAGTAACCGGAATTTTGTCTTTCAGGTTGTTTCCCTATTCCAGGAAGTTACAAAAAAGCTGACGATTTCTTTTGTCTTTCCGTTATATTTCAGCGAATGTTTATTTAGACTTATTTCGATGATTGCTGGTTGAGTTGTGCACCAAAGCACAGCAAATGATGTGAAATTGAAGTCTTTTGAGCTGCAGACACAATTAAGACAGTTTATTGAAAAATGGCTGACAACCTGTTCAGGGTGCAGCCCACCTTTTGCACAGTGACAGCTGAGAGAAGCGAATACGGATTACATAAGGACCACGTGTAAATGACAGTGGTGGGCCATGTGTTAGATACCTGGGCCAATCCAATGAATCCACTTCTAAAAATGATCACCATCATGTTGCATCTTGTAATTATATGAACAATCAAAACTATAGAATGCAACATAACTGCAGGTAACTGTGCCATGTACATCAACTGGAATAGTTTAGAATCAGTATGTATCTAATTACCAGAAACACAACACATTTATATAAACTACATTTTATGCCGTACAAATGCTGATTATTAAATATACAGTGTAAACCCACACACCAACGTCTGATTTATTTATTTGCAGATTTTTTTTTGGGGGGGGGTGGGGGCGAGACTATTTTTTTGTTTATTTATTTATTCACTTTTGGAAGCCACTTGTAGTTTTATCCCCTTTCAATTATTTTTTGTGTTTAAAAAGAATCTGTGCATTTATAATGTGAGTCAATTCCATCCATATTTTGGCTACAGTATTTACAGGTGGACCTGAATAGCAGTGTTCCGCAATAACTGTGTGCGGCCACTCATGTCGAAATTGGCAGCAACAAGTTTTACTCTGACCAACGAATCAGACGTTGAAAATTGTGGCTTTGTAGAGGGCCAGCACTCTGGCCCTGTCAGGATGAATTTAAAATCTAACAGGTGAAAGGAAAAAGTCCCATTGCTAATATAATGCTTATGTTACTGCAATTGGCTAGCTCTACTAATTATGAAGGCCCTGAGTAGATTAGGCAACACCTTTAAGATGAAATCTTAATCAACAAAATAAAGAACTAATTAAATAAAGATGCATTTGCTTGAGGTGCAGAAGCCAAGAGAAACGTTAGAAAATAGAAAATTAGCATGAATAGTTTCTTTGCGTCTTTTCGCCTGACAGTCTAAACTCAGGGTAAAATGAATTGAGCACAGCACATTCAGTCCCCCCGAATGACAACAACACCATTTAGGAGGAAAAGAAAGAAAGGCAGCGTTTAGGGTGGAGCACTGCTGCCAACACAACAAGTCAAACAAAGCCGGTGTCAACAGTTGCACGTAGGTGTCATTCGGCGTCGGGATAAGTCATGAATCGTCGCTCCCGAGCCGTCTCCTCTTTCCGTGCTGTGCCCGCCGAGTGAGCCCCGGGGGCTGACTCGTTGGTCTCTATGACGGGGCTGTCTCACTTGGTGCTCCGCTTCTCGGGCACCGCGGGGCGCACCTACGGAGTGTTTTCCAAAGGCCTGACCAGGACTTTGTTGATATTCTTCGATTTGGCCTGGCGACTACGTATCCGATTCCCCTACATCTATCTTGTCGCTTCGATGATGTTTAATGTCAGACTTCAGGTACGTCAAGTGGACACAACAGCAGAAAACAGTTCATTCATTTGTATCCATCAAAGGTTAAAAAATGCTTACGGTATTTTGCGAGAGCGCTTTAACATGTTTTTTTTTTTTTTAAAATGATTTTGCTTCATTTCGTCTTTCCTTACCTTTAGCTAGCCAGGATGAATTCATTTGAGATTCAGAATCTCTTTTGCAAGGGAATCATGTTCAAGACTGTCGCAGTTGTTGCTGTTGCAAAATCATAATATGATGATTACAGTGTGACTCAGGATCATTTCAATTTCTATTGATACTATTTCCTATGGCAGAAAAACCTTTGCAAATTTGCAGTAGAACTACACGTAGAACACAGAGTTATAAGTTGCGAGTTTAACCAAACAGTATAACTTTGTCTTCCACATATTCACTAGATTAATGCTAATACACAATTCCAAATGCTGTTTTGCAAGCTAACGAAAGTCGCGGATGAAACTCAGGCATGGAGAAGGAGGAGCGCGGACGAAAGAGACACTGCAAACACAGATGTTTTTTTTTTGCTTGCATTAAAGTGCATTGTCTTGGAAAAAAAAAAAAAAAAAGAAGGGAAAAAATGGTGCCAGCAGGTACTAGTTAGCCCCAAGGACACTTACCAAAAAGAAGAATGTTAACTTTTTTTTTTTTTTACTTATATATACTGAACATGCTACACATTTGTTCTGTACCAAATATTCAATATTTCTTTTACAAATAAAATACCTCAACCAGTTCAGGGTGTCCGCCGCCCACTGCCCGAAGACAGCTGCGATAGGCTCCAGCAAGCCCGCGACCCTTGTGAGCAGAAGCGTATTAGAAAATGGTGGATGGGCTAAAATACATGATGTTGAATGGGAAAAAAGCTGTTTTTATTTCCCCCAAACTTTAAAAAAAAAAAAAGTGATTTTAGAGCTGTAATTATACTACTGTGTTACTGCGACATTGGTCACGGTTATCTTACCGTCGCATCTAATATTGGCTCTTGATTTGCCTAAGCCACACATTGCATGAAATGATGATGCACAAAGTGTTTGATATCTGTACAACCGCTTGAATTACGTTAGTGTAACTATGTTTTTATGAAGTACAATACCATAGAGTGCCCATTTTGTTATCATAAACATTACGTTGTTGGTCTTTTATGGTGGCAGGAACGGATTACTGACATTTAAGATGTGAGTGTTTCGAGTTATAATGGTGGAAGCGAAGTCCAAAATGTTTAGTTTCCTTCCCGTTCCTCGTGTATTGTCAGGTCCACATTGAGATCCACTGACGGTGGCGTCCATGACTCAGCTTGGACCGAACGCCGAGCTTCCTGATGAGGAGGAAGACGCGCTCGCCACCAGCTGGCTGACCAAGGCAGCAGGCAACCTTTCCTCTCACCCTTTCGTCGCGAGTCCAGTGCCTTTTTGGGGAGGACGCTCACGGTGGCGGGCCTGGAGATGACTCGTGAGTTGGGACGAAGGATCCCGTTTGAGATTCAGGAGCTGCTCCGTTTTTTGTTTTTTTTTCCCACCTCTGGCGCGACACTGCCTTTTGTTCTTTGGATGTCAAAGTATGATCATCCATTATCAACACACATACATTATTTTAAAAAAAAGTTTGGGATATTGGACTTTTGGGTGAAATTTCAAGGGGAACCTAAAATGCACTGTGACACTGGCCACTGTAAAATTATGCAGGTCGAACATTAAACCTGTACTTAAATATAGGGGGGGGGGAACAGTAGTTAGTAAAATGTAACTTAAGCAACTTAAAAGTTAAATACAACTGAACTGTATCAAACAGGGATTCTTTCACGAAACACGCGGGGCAGCCTCTCTTTTTACTGGTGAAGTTCATTTGACTTTCTGTAAACTTTTGAAATCCAAAGTGCAGTGGCAGTTTCTGGCATGTGTGTTCTGTGCGTGTAACTGTTTAGTCCCAATACTTTTTGCTCAACTTGCTGTTCTCGAACAGCAAAATTCGGAAATGGTATTTGGTCTTCGAATGAACCATTAAATGTCTGTCCAGGTACAATCAGAATTCAAATTGAAATAGTCCTCTTCATCTTGCTGTTGACGGATTGACATCATGACACAAAGCCGACGTTGAAAAAACGATCTACAGTACGAGGCAAGGAAGTAGCCACTGAGTTTTAAGAGTATGAAGTCATCAGCAAGTTGCAACAGAGTCAAGTTGACTGGAATTGAGGAGTCTTTAAAAGTGCTCAAAAGTGTCTCGAAGGGCTTCACAGGCCCAAAGTTGACACAGATCGACAACGTGTATAAATGATTCATTAAAACAACAACAAAATGTTTGAAGCAAACAACAAAATAACCACATACTGTGATTAATTTTTTTCTCACCAGCATAAATGGCTCTCTTGTGTAAATATTTGCATTCAAAGGTGACACAAAACTGCCGAACAAGAATCCAAAATTAAGTGCAAAAAACTCATTTTGTACATTGCCTCCCAACCACAAAAATAAATTATTTATTGTGGGACTTTGTCCTGCTTATCATTCCAAATCCCCCCCCCCCCCCAAATATAAACACAACAAAATGTGTCTGTCATCTAGTGGTGATTGCACCCATGGATTCGCATATTTGCAGATTTTTTTTTTTCTGCTCAATATTTTTTCAGATTTTGGATTTTTTGCTGGTTTTGGGGGGGATCCCCCCCCCCCCCCACAATTTCCTATTGTGTTTCTTGGTGAAAATACATTGACTGTTCATCAGTGTTTTTTTGAAGAATTTTTTGGGTTTGTGGGAAAAAAAACATTTTTGTTCCCAAAATGTTTTTTATTAAATCGTGTAAACTGCCAGTTAGCCATCCCTGTTCTTGAATCTGGAGACTTCTCTTTAGCTCTAAGAGTCACCAAAAGCTCATCAGCTAGACTGGAAGAGTCACAGAAAGGCTTTGTATTAAAACCCTTGTACATTTTGCTGCTGGGCTACATGTTATTGAACAGCAAGTTGTGCAAAAAATACTGAAACATTCAGCAGATAACTGCACCAAGGTTACAGTGCCTTTTAGATTCGTCTTGAAATGCCACCCCCAAGGCTAATATGCCGACATTTTGGTGAGCATTCTATCTTCGGCTCAGACCTTTGACTTTTATGTGTTCTGCTGTGACCACAGCAGAAATCAAATATTGTAGCTGATCGTGAACACAAGCATGACTTTTTGTGTGGACATTTGAATGGAAGTTGCATTGAGTCTTGAAGTGCGCAGGCTACCTCACCTCAGCTCCCCGAGTGGAAACTTTGCAGTCTTAAAGGAAATACGGCATTGTGCTCATCCAGGCCGTCAAGCTCACTCAACGTTATTTCTGCTCTTTGCCGGTACGGGTCGGCGGGGACGAAGATGGTCTTCACAACGGAAGACAGAAAATGCTTTTATCTGCCGTCTTTATTTGTGTGAGTGTGTTCGGATGGAAATGAATGAATTTGTGAAAGCAATAAATTAATCCAAGCAACAGTCCCTGTCTTTCCACTAAATCTACAATGGAATTTCTACAACGCTGCCTTGAAAATTGTAAGAAGTGTTCAGGGTTAGATTGAGTTGGAGTGAAGTGTCATATGAGCAAAAGAATCACTTTCTGTTGATGAGTAGTCCTTTTTCAAAAACGACGACAGAAAAGCCAAAGAAAAAGTGAAACTTTGGCTCCTTAGAACAAAGCTGGGCAAATTTGAAATGTGAAAGAATGGCTCTGTTAATATAATACTGTATTGTAGAGAGCTGACTTTAGAAAATGAAATCGGTGAATCAACTCGATATTCCTTTTTCATCATCTGATATCGACTCGTTGGACCATAAATGGATCCTTTCAATCTGTCTTTTTCCCATTTAGTCATGTGACAACAGTACTCGCATCACGGGAGAATAGCCCGTCAAAACAACGTGGCGGAAGCACCATAAGCAGCGCCAACAAGCCTGAAGGGATGTCTGGAAGTTTTTTTTTTTTTTTTTAAAAACACAAAGACAGTAATAAAGTACAACTTTGTGAATGTCACGAGCTAATACTGTATTTTTGCCACTTTATTTGCACAGCCTGCCTTGTGGCTGGAATACATTAAAATTATGATTGATTGTTTTGATCGGGTCATGTTCAATAAAATATACACGATTAGTCTAACTGACTGCATCGGATTCAAATCTTAACGTAAATGTTCATATTTTTACAAATGTACTCAGTAAGAGCTAAAAGTTTCTACGATTTGCAGCATTGCATTGCCCCTTCTGAGAATGTCATCCGTATGAAAGTAAAATTGGTACCGCGTGAAACCCTTTTAATCGAATTGAAAATCAATCAAAGTGAATTGTGAATTGAATCAGACCCTTGTGAATTGATTCAAATCGATTTGGGAAATCTGTATCGCTACCCAGCCCTAGTAATGCACTTTTGTTTTGTAATATTTGTGACTAAAATAACCTTTTTGCTCATGGGAAGTCTGAGCTGTTCTGCGACTGAATGTGCTGTAAAAACAGATTTGTCCACACGGGGGCAGCAGTAGTTTACGTTTAACTCCGATGTTTACCTCAACAATTTATCTTACTGGCCAAATAGTATAATAATTGCCTTTTTAAATTTTATTTGTCATATAAAACTTTTTGAATTCTTTTTGCCATTACAACAACAACAAAAAGAATGAATCGGCAAACTTTGCTTACTCTTGGCGTTGTGTTCTCATTGCTCACGACAAACAAGCGAATCTTGACCTGATCAGTCCTTCGTCAAAATCCAATGTGGCCCTTGAGTGTAAACATTTACTCAACCCTGTTTGAGAGCGTACTCATCCCAAATACATGTTTAGAAAAGAATCACTCCCAACTTGTGCCATCCTCAGCGGGCACAAAATGTTCCCAGCAAACTTCCGAGCTAGTCGCTCCTGATGCCAGGCTGCGGTGTAAAAAAAAAAAACAACCCCCCCCCCAAACAAATAGTTTTAAAAAAAATCCCATGTTGCCCTGGCAACCACATTTCTCTTAGTGACAGACAAGCCTTCTCTCCCTTTCCTTCCCCTACCCCCTCACTGAGGAAAAAAAGAGGATTTATTTCTCAGGGATTTGCCAGAGGAAATAAATTTAATGTACTTATGGTAGAGAGGAGGCTGGCACGCATACACACATGCGGCATTTCTATAGATGAAGCATAAATGGTGTTATATTACGAGCTTACCCCTTTTATGACTGACTGCCGTTTGTACCCTCAGAAAAATAGGGGGAGTGGAATAAAGAAGATGAAAGCCCGTTTAGCCTTTGGCATCTCACAGCTAGGAGACAAAAGCCACTGCTGAGAGAATGTGCAATGTGCGAGTCCACACATTCCGCCGGTGAGTGGAATGACGGGAGCAGCTGTGATTGCTGGCGACTGATGTTGGCTTTGCTCACGCCCACAAGAGCGCAAACCTCCCCTTTTTAAATACGCCGCCTCAACACGACTCTGTGCACACCGCACGGTGTAACGCATTTGCGACGGTCAACATAAGAGAGCCCATTTTGGCTGGCAAATCCAAAAGTAAGACAAAGTAGAGTATTTGAAATCATCGCTCCGTTAAAGAAAACAAGACATCTGATCAATTTGATGACTTATTTTAAACTCTGAGGTAGCAGTCAAACACCTTGGTCACTCAAACTGAAACTGCCAGTAGATATTTCATGAAATAAATAAATGCCTCTATAAATTTGTCAATATCTGCATTTGAAAAGAGTCATTGAACAATGAAAGCAAATTTGATTGATTGTCAATCATTTCTATGTTTTATGGGTAAAATGTTCTATTTCTCCATCTTTTCGAATCAAATCAATTCACCCTCGCTGCCTTATCACATCCACGCTGTATCTAATCCACTCCAAGAATCAATTCTTCAGGAAACCTGACCTGAATAAATCTACTGTACTTGAATGTGAAAATAGTTCAGCAATACAGTACACATCTTATTGCGCCCAAGCTTTTCTTAATTTGCCTCCTCTGTACTTTTACTAATTGCCTTGCCTCCCCCCCCCCCGCCCCCCTGCCCACAAGGTGCACAGAACGTTCATGATCAAGCTTGTGACCTCACAATCTACAGTGTGGCAACACAATGACCCCGCTCCAGCATCAGGATTACAATCTGACACAGAACCAGGCTATTTATAGTAAATAGTTTAACCAATAATATTGATCTGAAAGTGACAGGAAGTCAGTAATGAGAGAGATTAAAAAAAAAAGGCGCCGCCTTTCTTACAAATGTGTCAGTGTTTTCAGCACCACAGACAGCTCTGGGATTGAGTGACACCAGTTCGCATGGGCTGCTGATATTAACCAAAGGGGTCAATTGTGAACCAATATCTTTGAAAAATGAAACTTTTAGTTTGTATCTTTTGGGTACATTTTTGAGAAAAACAGGTCACAAACTATCACGTTGCTGTCCATATATTCGCAAATGTCCCCACTGTGGGACTCGTAAAGGTTATCTCCTCTTATCTGATTTTATTTGACTAGTTTAGCTCGACCATCAACGACAGAGGTGCTAATTACGTCGATCGTGATCGACTGGTAGATCGCGGACTGGTCCCAAGGCGATCGCGAGGGGTGTAGAGGAGGAAAAAAAAAAACAACCACTTGTGTGTCTTTGTGCATTTTAGTAAGATATGTTTTTGTGTTAATGTACACTGCACCCTAAGCATCCTATCAGTCTCATTTTCACATGCGTGTGACCTGTGTCCCCGGAAGTTGTTAGCGCGCAGTAGTCTGCAATTGCAGCTTGTGATCAGAGCTGTTGCGCTATATCTTTGATCGTTATCATTATTCTCATTCAGAGTTTGTTTCGTGTACAATTCACCGAGGGCACGGGCAAAGAAAAGGAATCTGGAGGGCCGAGGGAAGCACTTTAAAACGGTACGTGTGAGATATGATAGTTAACAGGCT
>CAAKHF010024994.1:0-10294 GCA_901007745.1 Hippocampus kuda | reverse complement strand
GAACGCAAGTGGGGCTGCACCGGGGTTAACACGCTTCTCTTTAGTAAGCAGCTTCTTACGTGTGAACGCGCCACAAAATATACACCGGTGTAAGATATATCGCAACAAAATACATGGGTGCAGCACCGATGCAAATGTGTGTCGTGTGAACACCCCGAAAGTTATGGTTTCCCTCGGAGGGCCATTATGACTGAGCAACCACAAACAGCAAATGTATGCTCACCTCATTGTCACATGTACACAACAAATGATGGGTAGCAACCTTTGAAATTAGAAGCCAGTAAAAAATTGGTCAATAATTCAGTTATTTTTCAATACATTTTAAAGGGGGGATTGGTAACCTCAAATGCTTACAATATCTTATCTAGTGCTGTCAAGCGATTAAGAAAATTGTGAGATTAATTATGATCTGTAATTAATTGATCTAATTAATCTATATTTTAATCTCATCTAAAAAAATTATGAGAAAACCCCAATTTTCATTTTTAATTCATTACATTATTGAGGCAGATCAAAAGACAAAAAAAGTGGCATTATAACGTCTTTCATCGTTTGTAAACAGACTTGAACAGATGCAGTCCTAGCCATTCACTTGCTGCTGTAGTTGAGACTAGTCCCAAGTCCTACCTGCAACCTTTAGTTTCGACCACCAGGGTGAATATAACCGTTTTGTTTGTTTTTTTAAATCTCCAAATAATTACAAAATAAAAATGAAAATAGAATATGAGGTCCATAAAAAGTGCTTAGGTTAACATATCAAAAAGAGTAAGAACATTTTTTCTGATCAATACAAGTACTCAACACTAAACTTGCTTTGGATAATAAAAAATAAATTTGAGACCCTTAAATCACAGTGCTGTAAGTTAGCACTTCAAAAATAACACTGTTCATCATGAGAAAATAAAGTGCTGAAATAAACATCAACCTTCTGGTAGGCTACTGAGGACACAGCAGCTATGCTAACTTCATGCCTCCTCGAGTTTAGTTTGGCGAAGAGCTTTTGCTTTAGCTCACTATATTGCCAACACTTTTGAGGCTAACGTTAGCTGTGGCTGCACTCGTGACTGAGTGCTTTGCATTAATGTGGGAGGCGCTTTTCTATTGGAGGTTCTAGACTGGACTGGCCCGTTTTGCCCCGGATTTGCTTGGCCGGGCCTGGCCTCCATTGCTTCTCCGTTACACAGGGATGAGATTTTTGGCGGAATTTTGCTTTTTCCCAGTCAAAATTGACCTTTTTTATATTGTTCTAAATCTGTTGAGGAAATTTTAGGGGAGGCGGGGGGGGGGTCTGGTGTTATTTCTGGGCTGCCTGACTTACTTGTCTTCGGCAGACTCAGAACTCGTAATGTTTACAAATAAAGTTTGCAAACATCCATTTTGAATACCGTTTTTTCTCACGAAGCCTTAGTTTGTCGTTACTTTGTATATGGGCTAAAACCAATGTCTTACTTGTTGTGGTTTGTCGCTATATCGGCAAATGCAGAATCACATCCAATCCGTGTTCGCCTTCCTAAACCCCTTTTCCACGAATTCTAAATGGTTTTACACGAGGGATGTATTGTATTGAAATTACTCGTGTATGTAGTCTGTATTTAACAAATACCGAATGTTATCGAGACTCGTGACAAAGCTAACGTGCGTCAGATAGATGCGGATCTGAAAAACAAGTTTCGATCGGACTGGTTGGATAGAAAGCTGACTGTGTCCCCAATAGGAACCAGTAAAGAGGAACCATTGTCCGTGCTTGTGTCGGATTTTGTGAAAAAGCTCAATGTCGCTGGTAAAGCTCTGTGTACAGTGTGTGACGATGTCATTCTATACGGAAAATGCATTCATAACCCATATATAGTAAACAGTTGAGGACTTCACTATCACTGTATGAGGTAAAAATCAACAGCTTTTTATCACATTTACACAACATTTTATGAATACAAGTAATGAACAAATCTTAAATATGGCAGGGAATGTCTCTCCTTTTTTAGTTTTGATTGTGAGCAGCAAATTTGAAGTTACATGTTGGTGCTCACCAGGAATGCATAAGCAAAATTGCACAAATTTTCACTTGAAAGAAGAGTGAACAATCTTGGGATTTTTTTCTTCTGTGAAAGTTTCAAGTAGTGTGTACATTGAATACACTTCATCTTTAGCATGTTTAGTATAAAGTGCCAATTTTGTAAGCAAATAGGGAATGGTATTTCAACAAAAACTGAAAAATTTTGTTGATAAAATTAATGGTTTTAAGGCTTTATAATCTCGAAAACCCATTAACTTCCGGGGGCTTTGCCCCCTCGGCCCCCATCTGGGTCGTTGCCCCTGGGCCCCACTGGGGGCTTGTGGCCCCCAGACCCTGACTGATTTTCAGATTTTTTCATCAGTAGCCACTCTCATCCCAGGTTACAACAGTCACTAAACAGTCGAGGCGGGATCAGCTGAACCATGCAAGCCTCCACTGTACATTCCATTGTACGAGAGAAACACAGCTGCCTGCCGCCAAGACATAAAAATAGTGTCTATATGGTAAACATATAGTGTGTTTTACAACAATATTTGACCATATTTACAATTTCCAATGTATCTGTGGATGAAATAAGTGAAGTGTGTGGTAAACATTTTCACAAGCCCTGCGCAACTAAGCACACCCCGTCATTTGAATAGTTTCACTTTTTATTCCATCCCCATTTTTGTCTTTATTTGTAGACCACATTCTCTTTCTGTAGCAACTTATGTGTTCTTTGCAGGGCCGCTGCTACTGCTACCCCTTTGGGTGCTCTAAACTGATGGTGCCCCCACCCCGATATTACCCTTTTGGGGGGGGGGGGAATTTTGTGTGTATTTGTGATTGTTGAGTATTTGTGACTAGTTGACTAATCTTGGCAGCCCAACTTGAGAGACACCATGTAGTGTGGAGCGCCCCTAAAGAGGAAAGTGGATGTCTGGCTTACGTTCTTGAAGAGGTTCTGAGGAACGCTTCCATGATAACTGCACGGCCCTGAAAAAATTCTCATGGAAAAGCAACCACAGAGGGTGGAGCCATGCTGTTTTCGAGTAGAACCTGCACAATAGAAAAAAAGGAGCTTTTATTAACCGTGTTACCTTCTTGGTCTTTGTTGGATGTACCGTATTTTCCGCACTATAAGTCGCTCCTGAGTATAAGTCGCACCAGCCATAAAATGCATAATAAAGAACAAAAAAACATACATAAGTTGCACTGGAGTATAAGTCGCATTTTGGGGGTAAATTTATGTGCTAAAATCCAACCCCAAGAACAGACATGTCATCTAAGTCGCATTTTGGGGGGAAAATTATGTGATAAAATCCAAACCCCAAGAACAGACATGTCATCTTGAAAGGCAATTTAAAAAAAAAAAAAGTAGAAAACAACACGCTGAATAAGTGTACAATATGCTAACGTTACATGATGCATAAACGACGAACTGAGAACGTGCCTGGTATGTTCAAGTAACATATTAAGAGTTATTCAGATAACTATAGCATAAAGAACATGCTAACAAGTTCACCAAACCATCAATGTCACTCCAAATCACTAAATCCAATGGAATCTTCATCCTCTGTGTCACTTTAAAGCAACTCCACCAAATCCAGAGGTAGAAGATGCAGCGCTTCCTCTTCTACGTCGCTTACATCAGACTCTTCGTGGTTTTATCAACACAGGTCTAGAGTGGCCTCTTGCGGTTTAATGTGAAAATAACGTGAAATGATACAATAATGTGTTACTAATTTCACCCATAAATCGCTCCAGAGTATAAATCGCACCCTCAGCCAAACTACAAAAAAACTGCGACTTATAGTCCAGAAAATATGGTATTTGCAGGTTCTATTGTGTCATGCTGTTATGATGCCACTATTTACACAGCTGACATCTCAGCACTCAAGATGCCCTTTCCTTAACATGTGTCTCGGCAGGCATGAGGAGGAGAGACGGCGACGAGAGGAAGAAATGATGAGATCACATCGAGAGCAGGAAGAGCTGAGGCGTCAAGCAGATACCTTTAAACCTGCCTACCAGGACAATGTAAGTGCACACAGTTATGCCGTCAAACACACAGAAACCTACACTTTTATATTTTGGCACAAAACTGAATAAAAATCAAATGTTTAGTCAAAAGACAAAATGGATTAGATTTATACTTGTTTATCATATGATAACATAAGATTATCCTATTAAAAACAACCAAACAAACAGTATTTTAGATACCATGCCCTCAATTTTGACATTAATCTTAAATCATGATTTCTAGGGTGATGTTTGTATGTAGTGAAGACTTCATCATAGACGTGTCATTTTGCCTCCAGATGTGCGGCAACAAAAACATTTCAAATATAATCAATATCTAACTCTTTTGCGCTGCTCCAACGCCCAGCGAGCACTGGCATTTGTCACATACTATGGTCTGGTTGGAACTGCTTTATAGCAGAGAGTCACCAATTTTGAACAGCGACCCCCAACATTGGACAGGAAATGAATTAGTACATCATCATATCTGTCAGCCAAGAGGATGGACCGATGAGGTTAAAACTATATCATTGCATACTTGCTTCACAATGGAAATGTTTCACTGCAGATGATTATTCATGCTTCAGGCTGCTTTTACAATGACTTTAAATTTTCAACCAGTCTGTTATTGCAGTATATACAGCAGTTGGGTGAGTGTGTGTACAAGATATAGTGGCAAGCTTGTTTTGCCTGTCTGTATGCACGCAAAAGCTAAATTCTCCCATATCACATATGATGATATCTAATTAGTGAGAAAACTAGAAAAGGTTCCAGTGTGATAGGTGTCCATTGTCTTTCATGTAATGTATGACTGTTGTGTCATTGGCTATCCAGTGCAAATTTCCACCAAAGCAGGGCTTCCCTTTTGAAAGTTCTTCTTCACTTTTTTCAGAGAGAACAGGAAATGAGAGCGGCTGATCTGGGCCCCCGTGGAGCCGTTAATATGGCAGGTATGGCCATGATTGTGTCAACAGCAGTCGAGGCAAGAACACGTGGAAGATGACTTCTGTGTTTTCTAGCCACCTTATTTGTTTTGTGTTTCAAGCGGCTCCGTCTAAAAAAAATTGTGATGCAATGCAAAGGAGAAAACCCCCCCAGAATACAGTACGTACTGGGTCACGGGGTGTGTCGATGAAAGCTACCTTGTCTCTCTCTGAGCTCTCATCCTCCATGTGTACTGATCAGCTGAACATTTATTGAAGTAACATAGCTCATACTGCTGTCCTTTGGCATCGTTTTCAAAAACACGAAGGTGATGCCAAAAGTGCATCGATTAAGAACTGAGCCAAGGTTGGGAATACTCATGCAAAATGCAATTTCTTCATTTTTTTTAAAAAAATTATTTTTATTTTAGTAATCCATTTGCAAAAACGTCAGTTTATTTTCATTAAGGGGTATCATTTTCAAATTTCGACACGGATCCAAAAAAAATAAAAATAAATCTAGTCGTAACTTCGTATATGCTGGATGAGAGGCCAAGGACTTGTTTGTGTCAGTCTCCCCATAGCTGGGTGACAAAGTTCATGTTTGCATGTACTCCATCTGCAGGAATTTGACACATAAATCACCTGAGTGTAATTTAAGGATTCACAACAGATTCTATCAGAACAAAATGTGCATTTCGTTCGTAGTCTTCCCTTTTTAGTATTCCAAGACAGAAATTCACTTGAAATTTCGAGGTGTACTGAAATTATTCATTCATTCATTCATCTTCCGAACCGCTTCATCCTCACTAGGGGTGACCATTTATTGTAGGCACTGAGAGAGACGGCGCCAAAATGCAGCATCAGAAGGCTGACAGTCAGGGGGTTTGACATTTTTTCTGTTTGTTTTCTACAAAAAAGTGCGATAGAAATATGTTGAGTGTCAAACTGCACTCCTCGCAACCGCTATTGTGTCCATAAAGCCATACATGGCAAAATGCTGTTGTTCACAGACGATGGGCAGTTTTGCAAATTGTTTCAGAATGAATTTTAGTTTTGTCAATTACATCTCTGTCCTATTCCACTTTGTCAAGTGTCAAATATTACTGTGCAGCAATTAGAAACCAATGCTGTTTTTTTTTTATTCATTTCTTATGTGCATTTAGATTGTGTCTTCCTAGTTTTGTGACATTTAACTGCAGCACAGTTCGGTTCAATTCATTGAATGCTAACCTGTCCATAAGTGTAACTCTGTGACAGTGAATAGGTGAAGTGGACTTTCACTTGTACCGTGCTTTACTTCCTTTGGTGCTCTAAGCGCTTAGCACCGCTGCCTCATTTACATCAGCATCAACTGGGGCTTCAGCATCTCACTCATGGTCCCGCTTGTTAGTTAACAAAAAGTATAGGCACAGTCTCGCATTAATTAATTGCTATGATTTAACAAGGTCGGAAACAGATAAATGTCAGTATGCAACACTATTTCTATTTCTTGCTTCTGCAAGAGTTTACATTTTGAAATCACCTCTGCAACATTCATATAAGAAATCACAAAATCCAATCCCCAGTAGGTTGTCTTCAGAACTCGCTCATAGCCTACCGACTCACGTAGTCCTTCGGGGCTACCTTCGGCCCACGAGCACTCTGACCCCCGCCTGGAATGCTTTCATGCACTTTTGCAAGTCTCAGAGCAAGAATCCTGCATCCAGATGCAAAGCCGATTAGCTTTGCGTTGTTGGTGCATCTGCTGTTTCTTCGAAGTGAATTGAATGGCAATCTTTTGATGACTTCCGCAAGAGAAACATGAATGCTCCAGTTTGTCGTCAAGTAACAGATAAAGCGTGCGAGTTGGTCAAATGTTTGCCGGCTAAATGTGTCTCATAAGGAACATGACTTGTCAGCTGATGACCGGTGCATGCTGCTTTGTTTTGTGCATAGATGGCTTAAACCAGGCCCCTGCTGGGCCCGGCGCTAACCAGGGTCAAATGATGAGCATGGCCGGAAGAGGCAACGGCATCATCCCGGAGGGAACTGCAAACATGAACCCACTGCTGATGGCTGAGAATGGCAACATGGTAACGTATTTGGCCACGACCGTGCTTCAACCAGCATGAAGATTGCCCTTATCGGGTGGGCTTGTTTTTTGGGGGGGCGCGGGGGGTGGACTCAATGCAAGTAGCAGCATTTTGATAATGGCAAATAGACTACGTTGATATTGATCAATTGATAATTGAAAATGCTGAAAAAAAGCTAGAGCAAATTAATAATTTTTCTCTCTGACTTCAACTGTTCTGTCAACCGCCCCAATCTGTGATTTCGGTGGATGACTTGGATCAAAACGACTCTTGACACGTACCAATAATACCGGATTGGCCTTTTGTAGATCTTGCATTTGCTTCTCGCAAACACACATGCTGCCATACCAACATATCCAATCCTACTGTGATACCATAGCGAGGCGACAGATATCCGCTGAGTGGCTTGCTGGCAGGACGAGCGGAGGTGGAGTCACCGAAGCAGCAGCAGCAGCAGCAGCCGCAGCAGCAACCACAGCAGCCGCCAACACAGGGCCCTCCTGGTGGTCCGTCCACTATGTATGGAAGCGGGAGTCCTGTAGATGGAGTGTTTGACGGGCCCAATAGCAAACGCCCCCGCTATTGACCTCAAATTGCTTTCACAGTGACCTCCTTACCTACCGACTACATGAGAGGTGGGTGTTTGTTGATCCAGTTCTTGATCGCTCCTATTTTTCCCACGGTGTTTCGGTCAGTGATTTGTGATTCAAATAAAGCTTTTGGACTTTGGACATGCACATATGTTTTTACTATGAAACTTATATGCGCACAATGTTACGCACTGCAAAAATGCTAGAAATCAATTGTTCATGCTTCATTCAGATACTGTACATCTATGTAGCTTTTTTTATTTTTTTTATTTTATTTTTTACAAAATGTGTTTTTTGATGTAAACGAAAAACCCCCTGAAAATGTATTAAAATGGGAATTGAAAGGTGGTTTTCATTTTCAAATCCAAACTTGTCAGTTAAAAAGTCTCAAAGCGAATGTTGGGCGTACTTGTTTTGCTTACCTTTGACCAGTAGAGGTCAGTCGGTACTGATGAGCACTTTTTTGAACACGTGCTTGATCTGAAAGATCTCATCATAGTGGGTGAGTTGCGCTGCCACTTGGGGTGAAAGCGAAGTTGTGAGTATGCAGTGAATTTGCAGTTTAAGCTACAGTGGTAAAATACACGTATCCTACAACGACAGCTTTCTGGCTCAAACTGGTGACTGTTACGTGTCGGATAAAATCACCCTTACTCATGAAGTTCAGACCACATATATAAATAACAACTCCGGACCTTGAGGGTCCCTATCCTGCATGTCTTGGATGTCTCCTTCCTTTAATACACGTGAATCAAATGATCATGATGAATAAGGTGTCTTGGAGGAGGGAAACATTTAACACATGCAGGAGAGGGACCCCAAGGATTGGAGTTGGTGGAAATGTGACCAAGAAAGATAAGTCACTTCAAAACTTTTCCTTCAATGATTATGACTTGTAACCTGCCCTGCTTTACCCAGTTGATTCAAGAAATATATTTTCAAAATGGTATGTAAAAATAAACAGCTGAGCTAATGTTGCACAAGTATGCACACCCTGTGGTCCCGATGACACCTCACGGTCTCCCAGTCCTCTCAGCGTCCCTCTTCCTCTTAGTTAGCCTCTTTCCTTGTATGCTTTCCTGCTCTTTGTGGTTCAACCTTCCACCACCCAGCCTCTTGCTCCCCATTCCTCCCGGAAGACATTGCAGGTACAGTACACGCTTCTTTCTGTCTAGGCTTACTTCCTAGCCACCTGATCTTCTGGACACACAAGATATCTACTTCTGTACCTGTCTCCGAATAATCATGTCAACCAACTCCCTAACTTTCCCTGTCAAAGTCCCAACATTCAAAATCTCCACATTCAGGTCCAGGCCGTGTGCTTTCTGGTTCTCTTCCTGCCAGTGAACCCGCTTTCCACCTCTCCTTTGTCTTAAACCCACAGTAGCTGAATTTCCATCGGCGCCCTGAAGGCTAATGGTGCGGATGGCAGCTGTTAACACGGGCGGTGACCGATCTCAAATGGAATTCATAAGATGAACATTCAGAATTGTTGGGCAACGTTTAAAGCCACATGCAATTCCTGACACAAATTTGTGATTAAAAATAAATTGTCAATTTATATTTAAGAATAATTTCCAAAACATTTGGCGATGTGTGGGGTGGCCTTTGAGGGGGAAGGTTGAGCCCCTGCTCGAAAAAATGTTTGTGCTGCATGCACGCCTGCGAGTTTTGATGTTAGTTGGTAACATGCAATATCACCAAACCATTATAGGGTTGGAAATGTGGGTTTGGGTTCCACCCAGACATGTTCAAAATATGGAATAAATCAATACTTTCCTCACTACTGAATTAAACTTAGGTGCTTTTCTTTGACGCGCCCAAGGCTGCTCATTATCAACATCAGGGAAAGTCATTGTAGTGATCCAATTTAAATGGGGCTGATGGTGGCCAATCTGGGGAAGGAGCACTTGCTGGCCTCATTTGGCATTAGCCCAGTTTATGGCCCACTTCTCTTTCTCCAAACGCACAATCGATAAACTGGATTCAAGTGCTTTCAAAGGTTTGATGAAATGCCACAGAACCTTAATAGTGAAATGCTTCTAAGCCTTGACAAAAATGTGTCAAAAGTTGGACCTTGCATTGTGACCGTGTCTGATATCGCAGGCAACATGTCACAAGATTTGAGATCAGTGACCAGAAGGATTAAATCCACAATGGATTATTATTATTTTGTGTGTGTGTGTGTGTGTGTGTGTGTGTGTGTGTGTGTGTGTGTGTGTGTGTGTGTGTATACATGTTTGAATCAGGACGGCGATGATAAGGGCCGTCTGAAAAAGAAGGAACACAATACTTCAATTATTTATAGTCTAATGAAGCATATTTACGTCACATTTAATATATATACACGTATATGCTATATTTAATGCATGTACCTAGACCGTACCATACCGTAGCATATTAACATTATATTAAATGTATGTACCTCTGATGTACTATATTCTATTTACGTCATATATAATAACTATGTATCATGTTTGCATTCTATTTGTGTCTGTACACCTTCCGTCTAGTGTCAATCAATATACATTTTATATATATATATATATACACACACACATACATAGATATACATATATATATATAAAAAAATATCTATATATATATATATATATATATATATATATATATATATATATATTTAATTGACATATTAGTAATAGATTGACATCATAATGAACGTCAAATGTT
>CAAKHF010024993.1:41281-67062 GCA_901007745.1 Hippocampus kuda | reverse complement strand
CCGTGGAAAGGGAAAACCTTAGTTCTGTGTTGTCGTAATGCATCATGGGATGCAATGATTGTTTTTTTCTTTTTTTTTGTGTGTGTGTGTGCGTGTGTTTGTTGGTTGAGCTACCTTGGACAGATGATGTTCGGTGGAGAATCCCAGGCCGTAGACCGTGTTAGCTCGACTGTCCGCCCACTGGCCAAACTTCTGTGAGGTCTTTGTGAACGTCATGTTGGGACTGATGGTGCTGTTAATTATTGCCTGCGGCACAGAGGAAAGCCACTTGATACATTTTTAATGAACTTACTACGGTGTGTTTAATGCATGCGCGTGTATGTGCGGATCAGATGGAGAAGCAGAGGAAGCGATTTCAATTTAGCTCTCATTTCATTAGGAACACCTGCACAATATAAAGCACAGGTGTCAAACTCAAGGCCCAGGGGATGGATCTGGCCCACCACAGCATTTTAGATGGCCGGCGAAAGCAAAATGTTTTAATTCTCATATGTAATAAGAGATGTATTTTCAACATTTTCTTATGACCAAAACCCTCATGATAGTAACTTAACACAAACGTTGAATCAACAGTTATTCTTGACGTCTTGATATGGTTTCACTTATATCAGCCCTTCAAGTGAAATGGTAACTAAAATGTGGCCCGCGCCAAACATGAGTTTGACACCCCTGATATAAAGCGATCAAATGTAAGAGTTGTATCAAAAGTTTTGGCACAGATTTTTATCAAGAAACACCAGGTAGTCAGATCTGATTTGCTTCAGCAGGCCACAGAAAATAGCGTGGCAGGCGTGTTCGCTGTCCACTGAAATGCATTTATTGGCTCAGCTGTGACAGGCGTTTTGAATATTGTGTTTATAAAAGTGTGTGAGAAGGGCAAAATATGGGAAACACTTCTCACTATGTGACAAAGCACAATTCAGTTCGGTGTTGCAGCTGGTCAGTGGGCAGCGAACACATCATCTTGCCTTCAACCAATGAGTCAATTTTGCTAATTTGATGTTGTCCGGCGTAACAGACTAATCTGGAAATAACAACGTTATCGCTATTAACAATCGCTATAACAGAATCAAGCAGTGGAAAGTGATTCCTCAAAGAATATCTCCAGACTTAGCTGGGAGCTGGAGACAGTGTTGAAAGGTCATGAATTATTTAGAGACTTTACACAGAACACTTGGGCCAGTTCGTTGACAGTGAAAAAAAAAAATCATTTAAGTCTTCCGTACTGTAATCTGACATCTCTAGAGCACAGCTAATTAACAGCTGATCAATCAGTGGTGATGTTGTGGAACATTCTGATTAACTGACATCAATAAGAGTTTGGGAAGGGTTGTGGTCAGCATGCATGTGCGTTACAGAATCAATTAATTTGCTCTGGTTAATGTGATGTGAGTTGCCGGACAAAATGTTGAAGTTGCATAACCATCATCACAGCATGATGACTGTGGCTTTTCTTATTGACCTCCCTCCTCTTATTCCCTAAAGCGTCCCACCACATCGCTCAGCTCTCCCACAATATGATTCATGGAACTAAAATATGGACGAATCACTGTTTCATGAAGAGCACACAAGAGCCGCATTTCGATCGTCATGGTGGTTGGATTTCACAAATGACAGCCGGATTCGTCCACTTTGATTTTGAGTATAGTTCTCAATTCATGTGTGAATGATTTGGGCTGCCACTGACTCTGCACAATTTTGCGCAGAGCAAATTCAACTCGTGAGTCAATACAAATTTTCGACTGGAATATTTCATTCATGGAGATATGGAAATTGTGATTTACTATTAGCGTTCCCTTTAGTTGTTTTGAGTTGAGTATAATAATTAGAGACGTCGCACAGTGATTTAATTAAACAAACAGGATTTGGACAATTTCTTGAGTGCAGAAATTTAGGAACCGGGTTCCTACAGCTTAGCATAAGTTACATTCAAGACATTTTAAATTCCATTCGAAATTACTTCACAATGTTCCCAATGTGCCTTGTTATGCATAGTTGCTATAGTACACAAACGATCTTCTCTTGAAAGTCTCAACAAAAACCCCAGTTCTTGTTTCATTGGTCCCTGCTATGGTGATTGCTCCTTGTTCCCACAACAGTCTTTTGGTGGAATTATTTTTAAAGGAATGTTGATTTTATTTTGAAATTTGAGAGTCTTTACAATCATAAAAACCTGCTAGCCATGTGGTGATTTTTTTAAAGACTTTTGGGACTTTCAAAAGTTGAAGACATTTAAGATATTTTAATGCCGATTTGCTGATTAATATCTTATTTATAGCGTCAGGGATTCAACGGCTTTTAACACTTTTTCAGGATTTGCAGATAATGTATGAGATGCGTAGGCATAATAAAGTCGCCATACCAATTGTAGCATCCATTTTTCATCAGGTTGTGGTCTCACACAGTTAGCAAACAAGCCCACAGCATTTCAGAGCGGAGACATCAAATTGATTTTGCACCATTATGAAGTGTCATTCTATATAATTACTGAATTTCTTTTTTTCTTGTTAAAATTTGGTACAATTGTTCACAACACTCAGACAGACTTGCAGATACAGTACATGTGCAAATTGTATTTATATGCACACACAAACACACACACGTTGAAACATGAGCTCCGAGTCTTGTGACAGTCTGCAATGCTTTCACAGTGCTGAGCATTTTAAGAGCAAGGTTGTGTGAAAGGAGGACATCTTGATAAAAGTCAGTGATCAACAGTTGAACAAAGTGCAAAATGCATGCTACAGGAGAAGACTTCAGCTCACCTTGGTACCATCCAGGCTGATGATTCGGTAGACATTGCGCGTGCTGTCGTAGAAGTAGGACACGGTAACGGCATGCTTGCTGGTGGGCAGCCAGTTCTTCTTGGTGTTGGGATCAATTTGGAAGACGTGGGCCCGCGTGCTGTAAATGGGCTGCTCCCTGAAGGGGACGAAAAAGAAGTTATGAACTTCTTTGTGACGCAGTACCAACGTCTCTCCAAACCCAACGCCGGCACTGAAACTCCTGTTGTCCACCGGAGAGTCAGATCGCCCGGGCAGTCGAATAACAAGCTGGCCATCCTCCATCATTTACAAAAAAAACGAACTCCAAATCAAAACAGCTATGAATGTGCATCGTCCAGTATGCGCGGAGGTATTCTTGACTATAAACGCGCGTACCAGGTGGAGAGTCGTTCTGCCAGCATCACTACCAGCCAACGGCACCATACACTCATGCAGTATTTGCCCTTTTGCAGTCAGTGGCGTCTCTCTATGCGCCGATATGGGAATGTCTCCAGCATGGAGTGAGGGTCACATGGGGGGAGAAAAGAGAGCGTTTAGGGCTAAATATAGACAGTAGGCCACGCTTTACTGCCAAAGACACACCTCGCTGGACACCACTTTCCACATGGACTAACTTTTCTGCATGTGTGTGTATATAGAAACAGATCCTGTGGAAAACTCTCAAAGGAAAAAGCACACCTGTGGAAGAAACACGTCCTAATAGTTTGCTTGATTAATCAGAAGATTCAGACTGGAGTCCAACTTGTTAGTTCTGGAAACACCACAGACAGCAAATCTAAAATATAGATATATTTTTTTAAAATACTTCTATTTTGAGAATAAATTCATTTTGGAAATACAAAACATCATCGACGTGCTTCATGTTTTGTGTCTTCAGTGCTTCACGGGTTTGTCCAAAATACTGCATTCATAAAAAAATGTGTAAATGCAGCGATATTGGCAGCCATGTTGCGGAAAGTTGCATTGTTTCATCTTGATACGCGAGATAGGAGGTTTCCCTGCATGCCAAACGACTCAGAGGCTTTGTATTTGCCTGTACTGTACTGTACATGCCACGGGCACTCATTCAAGGCACGCCATTTGTTCCCAGAGCAACGTTGAATAATGAGAGCACGAGTGGATTTATCGCGTGAGTTGATTAGCTGCGCATCATCGCAGCCTCGCCAAGCGCATTCCCTTGTGACTTCACAAACTGTTGACTGTCTCGCATACTGTACGTTAGTGTTGTGCTCACGCTAACTTTTTTTTTCAAGCGATAACTTTTTTTGACTAGTTAAGTTGCAGTTCAACCCTTTCCTGCTGCCAAAGCAATGCATCCCGGGTGTGTGGGAACATGTAAGCCCGCTCGTCCCGCCACGAAGATGGCAGCATCAACGGGTGTGCATTGCTTCAATGGTGACGAGGGTCTGGTTCACAGCTTTGACCGGGTCTGGGAACCTCATTGTGAAGGTTTCCCAACCCGGTCAACTGTTTTTGTTTTTTTGACACGTCACAAAGAAGCAGTGACAGATCAGACGAAGGCTAAAGTGACAGCTGAAACTGGCAGCTAGTTAAGAGTGGTTTTTTTCTTCACTAAAAAAAAAAAAAAGACTATTGTCAGATCAAAACGAAACCTCGAACCTAATTGAACTACCGTATTTTCCAAACTAAAAGGTGCACTGGATTATGAGGTGCACCTTCAATGAATGGCTTATTTTGTAATTTTTTTTCATATATTGGACGCACCACATTATGAGACACAATCTACAATGCATCCACTAGATGGCGCTATGCTCAAGGAAATGCCAACACTACACTACACTACACCCTGATTTATATTGCAATCATCAGATGTCAGTAAAACTTATTTAATAAAACAGAGACACAGTTCACTTAACCAACAGCAAGTTATAACATTGACTCGTTAACGTCTCATAAAAAATGTTAATAAATGATTCGACAGGGGCCGAAGTGCGTCAGGGGTCAACTGTAGTTTTAAGTTGTAATGTCACCAATCACCACAAGATAGCAGACATGTCTTGGTTGCACTAAGAGCTTACACTGCCCTATACTGTAACGTCAGTCAGCAAGCCTTCGAAGTTTTGATGGATTTGAAATGAAACAAACACAGTACGGTACTTCAATAATATGAAAATTTGGAGTGAATTGATTTTTCTGAAAACATTTGACTAAAGGAGTTCTTCCACTTAATGTTAGTTTCTTGTTCAGCAATTTCGTGCCATCCTTGAATGGTAACTATTATCCAAGAGAGCACTTCACAGTGTGTGGTTATTTTGTTGTTAATCTCAAACCCTTTGCTATTGGGTTCAAATTGTAGATCTTTTAAAGATGCATTAAAAAAATTATTATCAAAAACAAAATATACTAAGAGCATGTAATTTGCACGTACATTTTTGTCATACATATTTCTTATGTGTTGTGTCTAATGTCTTGTTGTAGTTGTGTCATGTGTTGCGTTGTATTATTTGTCATTTTATGTTCACTGTTCTTTTGATGGTGGTGCGGGCACCCGCAGCGGCTCCTCTCTCTCCTGTGGAAAGAAATTTCATCTGTGCTGTATGTAGCACATTTGGCGATAAAGTTGGCATGAACATGAACATATGGTGAGGAAATGCTTGGTTCTACGTGGCCTCCAAGTTGCACTGATGAAAATTGTGGCCCCCTCCAGCATTTCAGTTGCCCATCCTTGCTACATTAAATGACATAAGCACACTCCTGTATGCAGAGAACCCATTACCTTACATTTCTAAAATATTGCTCGTGGATTTATACCAGTGTAGCTTATACTGTATACGCATGATCTAAGCTCCATCATGCGTTCATCTGACAGGATTTAATTCCTTATTGACCTTTGGGTGATGCCCAAAGAGGAGTCTGGATTGACCCCCGCCAGTGCAGCATGTTTTTGGACTCTCCATTCATTCAACTGTCTCGTAGGTACGCATTGCTTCATTGTGTTTTGAACCACTGACATTGCCCTCATCCTGTATAGCATTGTGTCGACTTTTCTAGTAGATTCTACATTCAGTACACACTCACGCACGCACACACACACACACACCCAGTCAAAGCACAGGGTGCGGGGGGAGATATTCTGAGCTGGCAGTGCTGGCAGAGCGGGAGATAGAGAAGTGCTTACACTGCACTGAGGGGTTGATGGGGGACTTCAAAGGCTTGGTGTATAAATGAATATTAAAATTCATCGGCAGTACCCCTCCTGTGTGTGATTAGCCCAGGCTAGGAAAGACAGAACAACAGAGAAACAGAGGGAAGTTCGTCGGGAGGCGCATGATGGGGGAATGGGGAGCGCATAGGAAGTGCAAGAGTGAATTTGGGCTGATTACCGCTCTTCCACAAAGCTGCTTGTGGAGTGCAAATTATCATAATCATGGACAGCAGTGCAAGTGGTGGAACTGTGAGTCATTGCACTGTGCACAAATCACACAAGCGCGGCCTGTCTGTGTGATCTGTGCAAGAGCTGCTTGGCAACTGGCATCCTATCGCATTGCATAATTCGGCAAAAGCTGAGGCTAATTTGGCATCGCTTGCTGTTCACGTGTGTGTGTATCAAACAGCACAACATTCCTGCGCTTTGATTCTCACATGAATGCAATCACCCAAGTGTTTTGCTATCATATAGGACACCCACCAGTTGTCAAAAAGAAAAAAAACAACAACAATTGATTTGGACATGCCCGCCTCCATCTTTTTTTTTTCCATTACGTGTGACCTTTTGAATTAAACTGTTTTTCATTCATTTTAATCACTGGCCAAATTACCTAATAGTTTCCCGGAGGTCTGTTGCAATCACAAATGACCTCGTTTGCACTCATAATGACATTGCATTGGTCATCAGTAGTAAAATATACTCATTAGACACTCCGTTAGATACAGGCGAATCAGATCCGATACAAAAGATGCATAAAATTGATGCTCCGTTCCCAGTGGAACAATCAGAGAGGTTGTTTGTTTTTTTTGTTTCAAATCTGAGTTAATTATTATGGTTGCAGTTTAAGACTGTGTAGAACCACAAAGCATCATGTGAGAGGTGTTTTTTGCCTCTTTTATGTAGTCAGATGAATGAATCAAAATAACGGTTTTCGTATACAAGAAGGGAAAAGCGGAGGGAGTTTGGTTGGCGTGCAGGGTGCACTGCGTGACACAAGAGCAGGTGATGCTACAAGAGTGTTGAAGGCAGTGTGGTGAAGGGAAGGGAAAAAACGGGCCATGTGATGAATGCAAAGGAGAGAGAGAGAGAGAGAGCAGATGATGCAGTCATTTTTGAGGAATAACGGATTCCACAAACTGCTAGCGTGCATTTTCTGGCTACAACAATGAGCACATTTGCATCGAGATACAATGCAAGAGAAAAGAGAGTATAAATCTTTAAATTGAAATGATGAACGTGAACTATACAGTGAAGATCGCAATATGACAGTTCATCTTAATGCAACCTAGAGTATGAGCATTCAACTTATGAACATTTTGAACATATGAACAGTTTTATGTTAGTTTGGGCATTTTAAAATACTTTTATAAGTCTGAATACGGAGTTGTGGGCCTTCAGTGTAGTACCAGGTTGGGTTGCAACACGCCGGGAAATACTGGTGAAGCTAACTGTTTCAATTTGCTCAAATGGGTGTGTGGGAGGGGTACAACTATATAAAAAAAATGTCATGCCTCCATCATGTGGATTTTCACCCATCGCGGGTGAGTCTGAACGTTCATCTTGCGTGATCACTGCATATCAAATAAACAAAAGAAAAAGGCATTTCACTGATTTCTTGAGAAAATATTTGAACCAAGAAAAAAGAGATCGGGGCTGAACAATTCAAATTCAATTCAATTCAATTCAAAAGACAGCAATTAAAAAAACACACACACACAAACAAACACAAAAAAAACAAAATGTTTCATTTCAGTCAGTCGTACACAGATGGCGTTCATTTTAGCTCAAGCCTAAATAAAACTAAGTCATTTATATAAAATATATTGACATTTATTGTAATCCAGATTAATTTATTGTTTGTGTCTGTTTACAAAAATAAATCCATGAATCCACGGAAAAAGTACCGTGAAAAAAAGAATCACATACGAAATCAAAATAGCAACACTTTATTCAAACCTCCAAAAAATGAGGTACAGGTACTTCTTTTGTTTGGTTGGGACCTTAAGGAGAGTCGCCGACAAAGCATGACAGGAAGACATGCGCACACACACGAACACCCACCTCTACAGATGTAGCAGGAAGTGACAGGTATTGTCGATATGATGCACTGCAAGGGCTTAGAATTTATTCCTTGTGGAAGCAAACTGCTTTCACGTGTCACAATATCATGCAAAAGGCCGCATGCTATTTTCTACTTCAGTGTTCCCCCCCTTTGACTATGCAGCTGCTCCTATTTCTAAAGGGGGGGAAAAAAAAAACATACATTACATAATAGCGGTTCACCCCAGGAGCACTCACATTCCTTCGACACCTTGACCCCCACTCAGTACCCAAGAGGCTTTGCTTCTTTGGAGAGCTTTTTTTTAAAATTATTATTAATTCCACAGAGAAAGGCATCAGAGAGAGTTGAGCTCACATTAAGTGGAGCGGGGTTGTTAATGAGTGCGTTTCAAGTTACTGTATTTACCGAGAGTGTCTTAGATGACCTTCCCCCTTCAGTGCACTCTTGAAAACATGGGAAAGAGGGAAAGAGTGAAGAGAGACAGAGAGAGAGAGAAAGAGAGATTGATAGTATTTTCCTATCGGAAGTTGATAGAAATCTCTAACTGTTGATATTCTCCAAATATGTCATAACAGCAAGCAGAAAGAGGCTCGTCATCAAACCAAGAGTGATGATGGACTACCAAGGTCAACTTCAACTTCACTTTACAGAAAGTTAGGGAAATAGGAGAATGGCTCATTGAGGATTTTGTCATTCTTCTGGAGAGCGGGAAATATTGTCAGTCACGGATCACTCATAGCCTCTTTTAGGTACGAGGGACTCCTCAATATAGTAGTCGGTGATGCTATATGTAAAAATAGATAGATAGATAGATAGATAGATAGATAGATAGATAGATAGATAGATAGATAGATAGATAGATAGATAGATAGATAGATAGATAGATAGATAGATAGATAGATAGATAGATATGTGAATAAATATAAATAGATAAAAATCAATGATTTGGTGCTAATTCTTCCAGCTCTCGCTTCAAACTAATACTAGCACCAGCTCAGTGTGGTAAAAGTGCCTTTAATCCTCGACAGCAGTGATTCTCAAAGTGTAATACGAGTACCACTAGCGTACCACTAAGGCTCACTCTAATGGTACGCAAAAGAATCACTGCTGAATCCTCCGGAGACGGGGACTGGTGGGAGGGAGGGAAAAAAGTCACTATCGAACACACTTCAGTTGTGTTTAACTTTTTGGGTATATTGTATTTTCATTTAAAACTCATTCAGTACCAGCCAATTCTGGATCAAGACTGAAAGGACGTTTAAAAACGTCTTTGGGAGTGAATGAGTTCATGTTTAAAAACTGTCATGTAGGGACATTTTGTATTGTTTTATTTACAGAGAAACGACGGTCTTGATTGATCTTAAAAATCTCTTCCTTCTTCGCCGCCATGATGTATGTCGATCTGTTATCATGTTGTGGACTTGGCGTAAATCTCCAGCATCAACCGGAGATGCTGAGCCCAAGTGAAAAACGATTACAAGTTGATTAAAAACATTCAAACCTGAATGCAAAGGGCATTTAAAAGGATTAAAGAGATTTTTGAGCACACAATTATTTTGTGAATTACATCGATAGACGGTATTATGTCCGATGGGCAGCGGTCCAGTACCTATCAATGTAGCTCGATCGCGGGGCAGACACATCGATTAAATACATGTTTAGTCACACTCCTTATATCGAGCCATCTATCCATTTTGAATACCACTTATCCCCACTATGGTTGCTGGTGACTCGACTATCCCATCTGACTTTGGGTGATAGCCAGGCTACACACTGAACTGGTTGGCAGCCAATTACAGCTCATGTACACAACGACAAAACAACCATTCACACTCACATTCACTCCAAAGGACAATTTATAGTCTGATGGCCACCACGCTGGGGCGCGGTGGCCATCAGGAATTTCGTGAGATTCATGAACGGCCGGCCTATTTAAGGATCAGTCGATCCCAACCACCAACCCCTTACCACCCACCTCCACCCTCCCCCGTTGGCGAATGATTCTCAGCCGTCCGCACCAACTCGTTGAAAAGGCGCACGAAGGCCGCCATCCAAACTGCACTTTTGGGAAAATGGCTGGCATTGAAAGAGTTAATAAACACAGTAGAAGTCCTTTGTGCAAGTCGGTATATTGCTCACTAAACTGGCAAGAGATGTGAATTTGATTGTAAATGATTGGTTGACTATTTGTGATTGGCTGATGACTAGTCCAGTTTTGCTGCCCTAATGAGGACAAGCATTGTGGATGGATGTTTAGCTGGTGCTCCTAACGTCAATACTCACATGCTGCCATGGCAACAAACATTTTTTTTTCGTCATTGGTTGACATATAAGCATCGCTGTTACCAGCCCAACAACAAACCGCAATAGGCTTGGCTTTGAAACGTAAAATAGGCTTCGAACTGGAGATCACAGCGACACTTTTAGACACCTTCCACCCGTCTGCGCAGGTACATACCAACACGTGAGGCGTTCGTTGTGCTCTCAATCGCATTTGATCTGTTCCATTGTGGATCAATTGACTCACTGAGTCAGTTGCATAAGAGTAACTTAGTCACCAGCGTGGCAGCGCTCGGCAAGAGCTGCCGCTAGGTGGGAGACCGTTGGATGGATGGATGATGTGCTGCCCACACTAGTGTGAGGTGTGAACGCGGTCCGCAGAAGCCTTCTGTGTATCATAGCTAATGCAGGAGTTTTGGCAGAAATTGCACCATGCCTCGCACCATATTATCAACCTCCTGGTGGGTCATTAATCCCACTAAACTGTGGGAGACATCTGTTAATGAAAGCAAGGCCTGGTGGGGGTTAGGGAAAACTGGGCTCAAGTTGGTGCGGGTGGGAGCCATGAAAATGAACGCTGTTGCACACCAAGCAGGTACATCTCGCTGGTGGGCGAATGTTGAGATATTTAAGGTCATCGCTGCTGCCATGGAGACAGGATGCCACTCTCAGTCACAGAAATAGTGTTCAGCACTGTTGCGACTGCGGTTCCAGCATTTAAAGACCCGGAACAGGGTGTACAGCCAATCGCAGCATAGATGTCTGGCAACAACATTGGAGAAGAAATCATCTTGCTCCTGATGCCCATGTTGAAAACTTACATAACTGTCTAGAATGGAGGCTGGGAGCACACAGTGTGATGGTGAGGCGCCATTATTACCACCACTAAGGAGTTTTTACGTTTGCTTGTGGAGCTTCCTGTCTACACTTTTTGGATGATTCTAACAATTACCAGAACCAACAATTAAATAGGGGGGGGGGGGGGGGGGGGGATTTTACATCACATCAGTTGTTAAGATTGAAATTGAATGAAATGCTATATGTGCATGCAGGGTCAGAAGCTGTATTCTTGAAATACATTTCATCCAGATTGCTCATATGAGATTATAGTTAAAGTTGACATTCACAGCAACTACAGGTTTAGGTACTTTTACAGGTGTACAGTTTGTAAAATGAAGCCTTGGCAGAGGTTTGTGCTCTCAATGCACTTACACACCTTATCATATCTTGTACATATTTTTTTCCCCAAGTACCAGCCATTACATGAAGATTTTTGATGTCCTCATTTAGCTACATAGATCAAAATATTCGGAAGGCCTATCGGGGTGCAGTGCAGTTTGACACCCCTTATAGTTTGAAACTACTGTCGAACCACGGTAATAAAGCTTGTGTACACGGAATACCTACTAGACAGTTCCGATCAAAACCTAGCACAGGTATTTGTTGCAGATTTGTAGTGGAATTCAATGCCCTGGGTAACTTGTCATAATGAAACTTTTGGACTTCCGTTTTGTCTTAGTTTGGGAACAAACTCTCGATTCAATTAGGATCCTCAAAGTTAAAGGTAATGAATGCAACTTTGGATGTTGGGCCTCAAGTCTGGCTTACTAACAGACCTAATTAAGAGGAACACCATCCAATTGGACAGCATTTTATGATCAAACACGACACTCCAACATCAATCTGGAGGTGCATTTGAACATTTTTTTCCCCTAAGATAAAACGCATCCATTTGCGTTGTCTTTTCTGCGTTTTGCATGTCCTTAGGGTAGTGTGAACCAAGCTGCGATCATAATCACTTACCCCATTGTTGAGGTTGAAACGCAAGGCGACACCTCTGGTAACAAGAAGCAATCTCCCTCGGATCAGACGCTGCGTATATACGATGGTGTTGTGTCCACACTGCAGCCTCTCCTGCTAGATCACCGTCCGTTGCGTCTGCAGGAATGTGATGACAAGTGTTCCATCCCCCGCGGCTGGATGTCACTGCGCCGACCCACGCAGAAACGTCGCCGTGCGCATGGCTCCGAATCCGAGGCTCGTCCTCCCACCCGGCGCTGGAGCTGGAGAACCGACGAGGTGCCCGCGAGACTGTGGCGTCAATGACCAATTCCGAGCTGGAGGAGGAAGTAGAAGGTGGAGGCAGAGGAAGGTGGAGAAGCCCCGCTGCGCGGACTGGGAAAGACAAACCAGAGGCGGTTGATAACACACAGCAGCATCACAGTGTCCACCCGCCTCCCTCTCCCTTATTACCATTGGCTCACAGGCTACGCCCCCACGGTTCTATGAGTGCATCATTTCTGCGCCGCTCTTGCGCGCCTAGCTGCAGTCGATGTTTATTATTTATCGTCACAACGCATGAAAAAAAAAACCATACGTTTGGAAGTGTATCGTAAAGGTCTGATTAGGTTTCCACATCTGGTGGCGAATAATGATGATGCATCGTCCGTCCGCCTTCCTCCCACGGAGCAGCGTGTCACTATCCAACTGAGCACCTCAACGCACCGTCCGCCGCAGTGACGTCACTGTCTTCTCAAGAGACTCGTTTCTTTTTTGAGGCGTTGTTGACCAAGTTTCTTGGGAAGTAAAGCTGCACCGGAAACACGATTAGAAACACCTGCGCAATCTAGGTCGATTTGCAGTGGAAATTAAATAAGCCACCATTCCAATAGATTTGCTTTACTTGAGTATTTATTTCTATGACAACTTTTTACTTTTGCCCCCCTCCCCCCACCGACTTTTTACTCATTACTTTCTCAAAAATAAACTTGTTATGTGTTTCAACCTCATCAGATGAAAATGCAACCAAAAAAAATCAAAGAGAGGTAACATCAACCACAATTTAGATCTTGATGTATTGAAATGGGGTATTTTAGGCGAAAAATAACAGGGACAGTATCGACACTGGAGGAACGGGAACAACGGAGCTTTAAGCGTGATGGCAAGGTATGTATGTCCATGATCTGAGCCCAGCCACAGGCAATGTCTTTGTTTTTGTTGTATACTGGAGACATTGGGTTTCTGAGCAAAAGATGAACATGAAACTGAAGGGAACCCCCTAGAAACAACCAAGAACTGAAAGAGGCTGCAGTAGAGGCCTGAAAAAGCATTTCAAATGAGGAATGCAACAGGCTGGCGAAGTCGATAGGTTGCAAGTAAGGGTTGTGCCACCAAGTACAAAATATTAATTCACTTTCATTTAATTTAACAACGTCTATTCCAATACTTTTGATTACGTAAAAAGTGGGTGGCTCCAAACAAAACTGCTGAGTTGTTACTCATCTAGATATAAACACCATAGCATAAAAGCTAGAATTCTCAACTTTTGTCTGACATTATTTTTTTTTTTATCTGAAACCCAAATGCCTTGTGTATATATGAATTAGATATGATGGAGGAAGGAAACATCTCAAGGACTGGAGTTTGAGACCCTGGTTATATGTGTCGCTGTGTCACTCAAAACCCACAAATGTATTTGTAATGTGTGAAAGACGGTTGACATGACGAAGCCATCCACCATGAAATCTGCCGAACAGAGCACAATTCTGTTTCCAAAATGCTCTGGAGTTTGTCCAAAAATAAATTGAAGCAGCTTATTCCTCAACTCGTCTGATTGGCGACAATGTTTATGACGCTGTGTGTGTTGTCATCAGTTATTTTATTCCTGAGATGAGTGGGTGTGCAGCAATCAAAAAGCGGGCTCGTACTTGAATAATGAGTCACAATTCCTACATCACAGCATTTCTGCACACGTTTGCCTTTCAAAAGCTGTTGTATGCGACAAACCGCATAAATGTCAACTTTAATCCATGTCACCAACTTATTTTCACTCATGATGTGCATAAAACAGTGGAAAAAATGGACTACGATGGAATGTCCCCCTTTTATAGTCGAAGTAATAACTGCTGCTAGTTGGGTGATTTGGCCCTAGGTAATTTAAATTAAATTGATTGTTTTCCCCCATCAGTAAAGTAAGTTTGAGTTTGATTAGGAGTCTTATTAACGGACAAAAATTGAACATTGATTTGAAAAATTGGAGCATCGTGGTGGCTGACGGTTTAGCACGTCTGCCTCACAGTGCAGAGGTCATGGGCTCGATTCCGGCCCCTGGTCTTCCTGTGAGAAGTTTGCATGTTCTCCCCGTGCCTGTGTCAGTTTTCTCCGAGTACTCCGGTTTCCTCTCATATTCCCAAAACATGCATGGCAGGTTCATGGAACACTCCAAATTGTCCCTAGGTGTGATGGTTGATGGTGAGCGTGAATGGTTGTCTGTCTTTGTGTGCCCTGCGTTTGGCACACCCATTTCAGGTTGTACTCCGCCTATTGCCCAAAGATAGCTGGGATAGTGGGCTCAAGCATGCACGCGACCCTTGTGAAGATAAGCAGATTAGAAAATGGATCGATGGATAAAAAATTGGAGCACTAGCAGAGAGCGAGGTGAAACTCCCCGTCTGGGTCAGATGCCCTTTGCTCACACCACATCCACAATTCCCATCCTAACCACTAGACGGAGCCAATTTAAATAACCACTGTTTCCCTGGACCAAAGCAGCATAATCAAATTTTATTCAGCATTGACGTTGGCGGGAATTCCAAAGAACTGATTTTGAGATGAGTTGATGTAACATTATGACACAAAAAAATAAGGCTTTGTGTTATTTTGAAAGGAAACGCTGACAAAAAACATTATTATTATTGCACTTTGTATACACAGGGGTTGTTTTAAAATGCTCTATAAATACAGTTGAGAGTTGAGTTGATAGTATTGTTATTATTACTATTAGACACGTGGTAACTTTGATCATGAGTCAGTTCAATATTCATTGTGGTTCCTACTTTTCAGTTGCTTGTTCTTCACGGCAAAAAAAAAATGTTGATAAATAAACCCGAATACTTTTGTTTCCTTTTACTGGCCATAATTCACGGGGACCTAAAGCAAAGGAGGGGTTTATCATGGTTTTGATCAGGCCTTTACTGGGCAATGGGCTCTGCCCGCCCTGGACCCCATAAACCGTTGCTATTCCATCCATCCATCCATCCATCATCCATCCATCCATTTTCTGATTTCCTTATGCTCACAAGGGTCACGGGGCATGCTGGACCCTCTCCCAGCTGTCTTCGGGCAGTAGGCGGGAGACACCGTGAACTGGTTGCCAGCCAATCGCAGGGCGCACATAGATGAACAACCATCCACGCTCACACATACACACACACACATGTCCACATACCTGGGCACAATTTAGAGTGTTCCATCAACCTGCCACGCATGTTTTTGGAATGTGGGAGGACACCAGAGTACCCGAGGAAAACCCACACAAGCACGGGGAGAACATGCAAACTCCACACAGGAAGGCCAAGAGCCGGAATTGAACTATGAACCTCTGCTCGATGAGGCAGATGTGCTAACCAGTTGACCACCGGGCCGCCCCCGCTGCTATTCCCTTACCCTGATTGCGGATTTCCATGGAATTAACCTGTAAAAAATGCTCCTCAAAAGTAGAATGTGGCTCCTCAAGTGAAGTCATTGATTAGCATAACTGCTCTTCAAAGAAAGTTATCCATTAAGTTAATTAATACTGTAAATCTCTATATAGTTAATAATACACGAATGATTCATTCAACCATTCTCACAGGATGTAAAACTATCTCAACGATTAGGCTTATTTAAATACAAAAATGTGCCAAATCTTGCTGGCCATTTATTTAACATTACTTGGCTACTCTTGCAATGAAGAAATTGTTTAGTTTAGTTGAGTTTAGTTTAGTTGAGTTGAATTTAGTTTAGTTTAGTATGACAAAATTACACAAAATCCAAATCGAAAAGTTGCTACGTTCCCTTTAATTTAAATGCATTACGTCACGATAACGCGAGATAAAACGAGCAGGAAGTGGTTTACGTTTGGAATGGTGGGTTTTGAAGGCGTGTGATTTTGGATTAAAATTTAAAACAACCGGTTTATTTGTATAATAGTACTGTTATCGTTCCCATGTCTAAATGGTCGATCCAGGCGCCACCGGACAGAAGATTTTATAATTTTATTGTTATTTTATGAGGTGGACGCTCTTTGGTAGCTGCCTGCTAGCTTACTACATACAACCTCTTGGGGACGAGTTACTGATTCTTTGGAAACGTCATGTGCAATTTTCATTAGCCTTACAATTGACTAGTGACCTCTTAGTTATCATAATTGTTACTGTGCTGTTTTCATGTCTGCTCCTTTCCCTCTTGTTCCATGTACCCTCGATACCAGTGGTGTTAACGCTGAGGCTCCGTGAGGCATGTTCCCACAGGGCGCATCAACGACACAGCGGTCACGCTACAGGCCAAGGCCCGATTCGTTGGATCCATACTTTTACCAACACGGAGCAGTCGACAGGTGAACATGACTGAGTGCCAGAATTGTAGTTGGACTGTGGGATTATAGCTTAATTTTTTTTTTTTGGTTACAGTTGTCCAAAGAGTATGGGTTGTTTCAGGACTTTCATAAAGTTTGGAATATTCAGCTTTTGGTGGAAATTCCGGGATGAACAGAAAATGCACGTTAATACCTTTGCAGGCAAATCTATAAAACTGGGAAATTGTGTGTTGATGGCCTGGGACCTTTCCAGTCCCTCTGAAACAAATGTTTTAACTGCTTAACATCTAGTGTGTGTTTTTTAACAGCTATGATGTTCGTGCACATGACAGCTTGCCTCCTTATGACTGGAAGCCTTGCCCATCGCCCCCTCCTCACACACGGAGAGATTGGCGCAAGTATGTCGACTTGTCTCAAAGATTCTGACTGACAGTTGTAGGCATTTGGGCTTTGACATCTCACATGCTTTTCCAGGAGGAAACACGAGGACTATGGCTACCCGATTGACAAGCGCCGACGTGGTGATGACTCACCTCATCCCCCTTCAGGACATTCTCTCATTTGTCACCCTCGTCATCGCTCTTTTAGCCCTGACCCAGGTTTGGCAAGCTCATCCAGATCATCCTCTGGTTTTGATCACCCGCATTTGCGTGTGCACCCTTGTGTACCTGCGATCCCACGCAACTCCATGAACCATCATGTCCACGATAATGACCAGGTATCACAGAATAGCGCAGTGCATTATCGCGCCGAGTGTGTTTTCATGTTTGCCTGTTATTGTGCCCTCAGCTAAGTTTTCAAGTGGCCTGTCTGTTCGAGATGTGCCAGCAGCAGCATTCGGATTTATGTCGGAAAGAGACATGCAGAAGTTTGCTCCAAGAAGACATGCGTGTCTGCACAAGTGTGTATTAATGACTCTTTCACTCGGTGATCCTTTCGTCATCAATGCTTTGTTTTTTCTCACAGTGGGGCAGCTCTATATGACGGGATCTACCATGAGTGGATTAGCCTGCCGTAGCAGTGACGCCGATTTGTGTTATGTCCTCAATGAAAGTGTAAATGACTTTGGACTTCTTTTTTCCCTCTGCCTTTTGCAGTTTGTGCCATTGAAGATTTGCTCACATCATCACATTTCTGTTTCAGAATAAAATGGATCCAATTGCTGTACTCTCTTCCCTCCAAAGGATTATGAGTTCAATGAGTGAGTACAAAAGTCATTTCAGCAGCTATTACCAGAACCATCCTACTCATTAAATTATAATTCAGTTTGTCATCGTTTAATCAGTGGGTGTTGGAAACCTAGAGCAAAGCATTAGGGCCACACTGGAGAGAAAACAAAAAGTATGATTACAAAAACAAATTAATTGAACGTGATATAATCAAACCGTGCTTGCATATTTGACACAGCTTTTGTTGTTGGCGGTCGTGGGAAACTGGTTGTGGTTGAAATGCGGACTCCACCTAACTGGTCACCAGGCAATCACAGGGCACATATAGAGAAATATATCAATGCCATCTTAACTTTGTGCTGAGCTGTCAATGAAATGAACAAAAGTTGTGAAACTGCTTCTTTGGAAGACTATGCTGACCTCCGACCGTGGCCGCCGAGTGGCACTGCCACTAACAGCCAGAATGACTCAACCAAACTGTGACCGCTCTTAGTGGTGGATCATTCGGCTTCTCCGTCGAACGGCCCAGCTAGCGTCAAGACCAAATATGAAACCACTAACCACTATCAGTCTAGCGAAACTCGCCATCCGTTTGTCAAAAACACTAGTTTCATAATCGGACAAAAATCATCCCAGTTCCCGCACCACAAGGTGGTGCTCTTTCCTCAGGGGGGGATAAAATGTGTTTGAAGGTAGGACTTGTTGTCTAAATCTTGTGCTTTATTTCTTGCTAGATTTAGTTGAGCGAGTACGGCTGATCAGAGCCACAGTGCCGATCCTCAGGTTCAAAGAGAAAGGCAGGTAAGGAGCGACACCTGTCATGGTCTGTGGGTTTCACATCACGCGCTACCATTTTAAGACTGAACTACGTGTGTTGTTCTCTCTTCAGCAATCTGATGTTTGACCTGAATGTCAACAACATCGTGGGCATCCGAAACACATTCCTCCTGAAGAGCTATGCTTATGGTAACCGTTCTTCTAATTCAGAGGTCAGTTCCGTTAGTTAGAGGAAGGCTAAATTTATCTGCTCGTCTGTATTTCAAGCTGAGCCCAGGATACGTCCCCTCATCCTTGTTATTAAGAAGTGGGCGCGGCACCGTCAAATCAACGATGCCAGTCAAGGAACGTTAAGCAGCTACACATTGGCGCTGATGGTGCTGCACTACCTCCAGAGTCAGTATACACACACGACGCATACGTATTCTTATTCCACCCGTTTGTATCCTCATTCCAGGCTATAAATTTCTTATTTGCCGTTTCAGCCCTCGAAAAGCCAGTGATTCCTTCACTGCAGATGGACTTTCCAGTAAGTTTCCCCACTCTGGCAGCTTGGGCCCAGATTCACTAAGCAGTGAAAATAGAGCAAACGAATAGCGTTTTATTTACAAAAAGCTTCCAGTTGTTGAAATGCGTCACTACTTGAGATAACCAAGCAGAATGCGTTTCGTTGTGGCGGTGCTATTTGCGCGCATTGAAATGAGGTAATCTGCATACAAATCGCCCACCTCTATGCAAATGAGCCTCATTGCTAAACAACGTGTAATTCACTAACACCGGCGCTAATAGCCACACTCGGTTTGAGTGAAGCAAATCACGGCTATCGAAAAACTTGGTGCTCCTCTGTGGAAGCCTCCTTTTTTGGGGGGGTATATGCATTACAACCTGTGACGTCTGAGCAATGTGAGGGAACGCTCCACATGTACGTGACATTGTCCAAAATCACATTGACCATGCTCTTGTTCTACCTGTCGCTATGCATCACCGGCATAGATAGATGAGCAAAGATACATTGTGGCGATAGGTGACGGCACACCTTCAACGCCCATACTATGAGTTAGTTTAACATGACACGAAATATGCTGTAAAAATACCTTCTTGATCCTTTGCGAAACATTTAACAACGCATGTACCGTACAAAAGAAAGTCACGTGGGAACATCACAGGAGGAAACAAATCGGGTTAAGTCTAATCGGGTTTGTTTTTGTTTTTTTTCTGTCTGTCTTGACATGGCCTTTGCAATGTACTTGTAACCATAGAACATGAGTGATATAATATCCTATTCAAGTTGTAAATATCTTGTCTTGGTTTTTAGGAATGTTTCGATCCCTCTTTGGAGATTGACATGATCCCCGAAGCAGCCCAAAACATCCCCCGCTACCATTCGCGAAACCAGTCGTCGCTGGGAACGCTGCTTCTGGGGTTTCTCGGATATTATGCAACACAATTCAGGTGTTCGACATTACCCCACACATTACATCGCCGGTTCTTGTGCGTCACAATTTTCTGTTGTGCCTTTCCCTGCACGCTGTGTATTCCAATCGCCTCGCCACCTGCCCCTTTCTCCCGCTTCCTCTGTCATCCTTCCCCCTCGTTCTCATGTTTCTGCTTGAGTGCCAGAGGCAGGTGTGACCTTTGGCTTTACGCAGCACTAACCTGATGTTGTGGTGCGGGCCGTTCATAACATGGCACAAGTGCCCAAGCTGCGTTTTGATTTGACTTGGGTTGAAATTCAAATTGTGTTAACCATGTAGAGTACTCAAACACATTCCTTGTATGTTGAGGGTTTCTTCTTGTTTTTGCAAGACTGCTGTGTCCTGCCCTTCGCTTTAACAGACCCTGTGCCATGATTTAATCGCCAGGTGTGTTGTCCACCTGATCTCCAATGCTAACGTTTACTTCTGACGAAAGAAATCTTTTTTTTTTTTTGTCAGAATTTTTTGTTTACTTTTATCTTTACTACATGATGATAGATACCATTCTGTGTTGCGCCAGAAGTCATTACCGTAAAATGCAATAATAATAATAAAAATAATGCATATGTTTACATAAAAGGGCTTTTTCTACTAAATATCTTTTACTTCTGATAACCCGTATCCTCTGTCCTTGCGTGAGTAAACACCCTTGGCCTCTAGTTGCAGAAATAGTAGCTCACCTACCAACGGATTCTGTTATACTATTGTTTTTTATTGCATCCTTTTCCAAAAGACTATCTTCATTATCATAGATGAAGTTCATTACCCAAGTTTTTCATACATCAGGATGATTCATCACTGATTCACCCGGAAGTCAGAATGTAGAAAATAAACGTTCTTGGCACCGACAATAGCATTTTCTTGTTGTTTTGCATAATAGAAGACAAACATTGTCCCATGAGTCATTTGTGACTCTAAACCAAAAGCTCCCCCAAAAACATTGAAGTAGGCCACAACATCAGGTATAGGCGGCCAATCTAATGAGATCCAACAGAGATATTCTTTCACATGGAGGGTATTGGTTCCAATTGCAACTAAATCATGTTTAATCTTCTCCGTAATGCAGCTGGAACAACAACGTGATTTCTGTTCGAGCTGGCAAAGCTTTACCCAGGCACCATCATCCAAATTGGACAGACAAACTCATATGTGTGGAAGGTAGGCATGTTGTCAGTTGTACGACTGCAATGTATTGATGAAAAAAATTCTCAAAGTAATTTGTGTCGGGGGAGAGGACATATTGGCATTTTCTCTGAATTGCTCAAGGAAAATAATTTGAAAATGTTAGCCATTTATTTACAGGGGTGTGTAGTACAAATTTGTGTGCTGCGGAGTGCCATTCTGTTTCTGAAATGCATATTTTGGAACTGCCTTCTGCAGACCTGTTTGCATTCAAGGGGAAGTCAAGTTAAAGGTTTTCTTAAGTTATATGCGCCTTGACCAATTGAAACAATGTGTTTTCAAGCAGGAAAAGACATCTGTTTTTATTAATCTCAAAGGCGGGGGGCGTTTTGTCGACTGAAAATGACATTGTGCCCCCCAAGGATTCACCTGTTTTCTGGATTTAGTCATGTGACTTTGGGAACCTGAGCCCCAAGCCGTATTCATGTCATTTTCTGTCGACAGCAAGGGAGGAAAGTGGTTGACCTTGGGATGGATCGTAACGGGTGGATTTTGCTGCCGCATTCACATTCCATAAAAAAAAAAAAAAAAACAATCAGAATACCATGTTCACTCATTGAAGTGCATATTATTGAATAGAACATTTTTGATTTGAGTTCCCACTCGTCAAAACCAACAACTTTGTATGTTATCGCTGCTTCAAGGCCCGCCCCAGTCACCAATCTTAGATTTTTTTTCACAAATTGTCACTGTTCTCAATGTGAATATTTCTGAAAGTGACTTGAATTGCTGGCATTCTCTTTCAGAGCCGTTTGAGAGGAAAAATGTTGCACGGGCAGTCCACAAACAGGCCAAATTCGATTACATTAAATCACAGTTTTTCGAGGTATGTGGGGAGGTGGGGAGGTCGTTTTTGAAGCATTTTTAAAAAGAGTGAAACTAATCCTTTTGTTCCTGTTTTGATGCTCATTTTGCATGTTGTCTGTGTACGCAGTCCTGGTTAATGCTACGGAGGGAAATGGACCTAAACTCCATTCTTCCCGTACAAGAGATCATTGATGAGGAAACATCCTGGCAATAAGGAGTTGCTCACCTTTTCACACAGTGACACCAGCTACAAATGACTCAAAAAGTCCCAGTCCGCTGCAGCTTTATCGGATTTGTTTATACTTGTTATAAAGACTTTATTGTGATTTTTGTATTGCTCTTGTTATATTCCCACGTCTTTTTTTGTACATGTTTGTATGATTGTTTTTTTTTTTTTATGTTAAATTAAATCTACAGAGTCCATAAGATGACATGGAAGAAAAAAAAAACCCATCTGTATTCTCTCGCAATGTTTGAGTTCTCTCTTAAAACCTGACCCACAATCAATGGAATGCAAATTTTCTTGATTTTGTTTTTCCATGTCACCTTATGGGCCCCGTATGAATCAAAATGGGTGATCTTCTTGAATTGATTGTGAAGTATACTGGATTTTATGCTTTGGTAAAAAGCAATGCAATTTTTTTTCTCTCTACCCACTACAAAGATCCAAAATAGATTGAAAATGGACAAATTAGCCTGATGACTTGTAGCATCTAACTGCACACACAGGTTTCTTTTAAATTGGGAGAGACAAAGATTATGGATCAAATGAAGTTAGGTTTTTTTTTTTATATTTATGAAGCTTTCAAACTGTTGAGAGAAAATACGACAAGTGTGTATGTATGAGCGGCCCTGAAGCAGTGCCAAGAACAGCAGGGGAGATGAGGGAGTAATGTTTCAGCACATGGTCTATATTTAGCAAAGGGGATTTCGATCTTAAAGTTACATGACTCCACCTGCAATTAATTTAGTACAGATTGATGTCCACAACATGTACGTTAGCTTAGATTGCCGCTAACATTTTGTCAGAATGTAGTTCATGCATTCAAATCTTTGCGCCCGATTTACACCCGGTGAGATTGAGCACCTTCCTTTCCACATGTACTCTACACACCCCTCTTTTCCTTCCCCACTTAGTCTATTTCTGTCCCGAGCTGAGTCAGATGGACCCCTCCCCATTTAGAATGGCACAAACGGAACAGATCAAAGCTCCTGAACTCAAGAGTGGCTGAAAACAAGAAGACCCGAAAGAAAAAAAAATACCCACTAAATTCCCAAGGAATTATGGAGGAATGTGAAAGTTTGGACTCCGAGAGGACGGAGTTGACAGAGTTCCAGTGTGAGGCTTCCGATGTCATCAGCCAGGAGGAAGAGGACGAGGTGGAGGAATTGCGAAACAGGTGCTTAACACACCCAACTGGACCAAATACAAACATGACGATGCTGTCGATTAAATTGGTCAAATACTTGGTAACTTTTATTAGTGCACTTTGTTCTTTCTCTATTTCCTTATTGTTAAAAATTCAGTGGTTGGAGAGTGTGATCCGGGTTGCATGAGGCAGGACCCTGGTGTTGGAGTAATAAAACAATCTATTTACCTGCTAAAATGTGACATTCCAAGGAATTTATGCACTTAAAGCAACCTCATTATGCCAGTATTTTTTCACATTCATCACGGTGCATGCTATACATCCTTGCTCGCCTCTCGTTACATCATGATGTCTTGGATTCCTTGCACATTTTATCCTGAACTTTCCCATTGCATCACTCACTAGTCAGAGGTGTTAGCACATGTTGTTGATCCCAGTTTGACGTCTTCCTTTGGGCAGCTCAAACATCTCGTCTCAAAAGCTTCTTGTTTTCCCTTTATAGTCTACGGGAAATTGTCCAGGATCAGTCTGTGAAGCCCAGACTCCAGTGCCTGATGGTGGATCCGTCATTCTCCATGGTGACCGTCCAGAGTGAGGACAGCGGTATTGTTTGGGAAACGGCCTCAAGTCGCTGTTCTACTCCTTGGGCCTCTGAGACCAGCTCCATCTCTGAAGCCTGCAGCATGGACGGGTCTCAGGGAACCGCCGGGAAAGTCACCATCATCTTTGATGAGGACAAAGTAGTCCGCAGGAGAACAAGGTCAAGAAGGAGCAGCAGACTGAGGGACAGGCTAAGCAGATCTGGGAGTTCAAGGTCAGCCTCAGCTCTGGGAGTGGAGAGAGCAGAGATGGCAGAGGTGTCGCTTCCCAATGTCAAAGAGCAGCAGAACGGAACCGAGACAGCTTTGGGAGAAATCAAAGACAAAGATCAGCAGTTGTTTAGTTTGATTTCAGAGGGGTATGAGATTCTTAACATAAGGGTCCCATCCAAACTTCCCACAGTGGATGAGGAGGAGAGCACAGAACTCAAGGACAACTTGTCTTATCTTGACCAAACCTCTAAGATCAGGTCTCGAATTCACTTCGAGACCACACAGAACATTGGTTCACCTCAGGACGTGGAAATGCTGGAACGCAATGAGGTAAGCTCAATGTAGTAATTCATGATTTCATTTGTCCAATGAAATATTAATTTTTTTTATGGCTCTTTTCTTCTCTTTTAATTCATTTAATGATTCTGATCAACCAACAGCCTTCAAAGGATGACACTGGGCCTTCATTAGACACTGAACTGAGACATAAGTCAGTTCCGCAAGATGGCTCCAAAGACATTGACTATTTTGAGAAATTTACCCTGGTGGATGAGGGGGTTCCTGGACAAAAAGAGCCACCCCTTCAAAAGGAGGTGGTCGAACCTGCGAGGGAATGCAAAGTGGAATTAATGCCCGTAAAGGTAGTCAAAGACAGCCCATCGGAGTCAGAGGACTCCTTTGTCTTTGTGACAGAGAAGGAGCTAGTTGAGGAACATCTGGATGAGGTCTTCTATGGAGAAGGAGCCCCTTTAAATGCCATGGAGCAAAGAGCAGACGAGGGCATAGAAAAATCAAGAGTGAGAAGAGAGAGCCAGAGATCCATGAAGGAGAGCGGCTCAGTATTGTTTGGAAGTGAAGAAACCACCCTCACGCCTATTTATATCTCCCCTGGACCCCCTAAGATCATCAATCCCATTCTGCTGGAAGAACCCACCGCCATGTCCTTCATGTACTCTGACCTTTATGCGGATGCCATGGGCGAGAGGAGAAAGAGCGACGAGGAATACTCCGAGGCAGAGAGCGTGACTTCTGAACAATCATTGAGGAAACGTTTGTCGGATTCGGAGGAGGCAGACGGGTACCTGGAAAAGTTCATTTTGAAAGACGAAACCCCCACAGTGGACCATTCAGTTGACTCGGTGGAGGATAAGAAGGAAAGAAGGAAATTGTGGTCACAGAGTAAGTTTGAAATGACAGGGTGTCTAATGAGAGCGGTGGAACAGGAAGAAGACGACATCAAGACGGAGGCTGCAAAACAAGCAGTTAACACCGCAGTAGTAGAAGATACAGCAGCAACAAAGTCTGACAAGCAAGTTCCAGACATAGAAAGGGCAGAGTTACACCACTCTGAGGATACTGAAGAGCAGCCTGTTCCTGTAGATTCAATTCACGAGGAGAGGCCGAAGAAGGAAAGGGTGCAAGCTCAAGATCGAACTCCCGACGGCTTCACTGACACACCTCAAGAGTTTAATAGCTTAAGAGTAGAAGCAGCAGAGGCGCACCAACGAAATGAGCAAGTTCGTCATCAAAGTATAAC
>CAAKHF010024993.1:0-40953 GCA_901007745.1 Hippocampus kuda | reverse complement strand
TGAAAAAGTGACGCGGACTAAGGTTCAGATTGATCTCCAGGAGGTAGCGAGTCTTCTGCAAGCAGAAACAAGAGCCGATGTGTCGCCACTGAATGTTGCCGTAGACGAGTCGGCATGTTTTGTTCCTGATCAGGGCTTGGAGGTCAAAACCAAAATTAAAGAACAAGACAGAGATTCAGGTCAGCTACAGCGGGAGACGATTGAATTTAAGAACCAGACTCCTTCAAAAGGCAACAAGGCCAACTCCCAAAAAACTGAAATGGACGACGACTTGATTGTCTTTGTCCCCAAAGGCCAAGCTGTGGAGATGGACATAAACATGAGTCCGTTCTCAGAGAGCATTGCAAAAAGTAATACAGGAACCCAACCTGATCTCGACACAGAGGGTGAACATCTACCTTCATCTGAACCTGACATCATGGAAGCAATACCAACGCCTCAGCTGGAAGAAGAACCGATTGGACAGTTGGAAACATTGAGGATGATGGCCCCGCCTTCACCTTCAGTGGAAAAGGCACAGATGGAAGAACCGAGGACAGAGCCTGACAAAGAGGAGGGCCTTTTCTCCCCTCTGAGGAGCTATGCCCCACAGGACGATTTATCTCTGCCGCCTGAGGATGACCTACAACCAGATATTGCAGATGTCGAAAAAATGAAAGACATTGTCCCAGAAAGTGACTACATGAGCACAGACCGAGACATCGGTCTTAACAGCAAAACCGAGAATGGAAAAAAAGCTCAACATGAGACACCTGAAGACGTTCCAGATTACGAGATGATTAATGAGGAGGACATCAGAGAGCTCATCGAACCTGAAGTAGAGGAACCAGTGTCAGTCTCTGTTCGGGGGATTGAGTTGGAGGAAGAGAAGAGGGACGTGGGTATGTTTGAAGACAAAGATCTCATTGAGGCTGATTATGACATCATTGATGCAGAGGAGCAACGGCAGGCCCAATTGGCCACTGAGCTTCAGGGGATGGAATGGTTCTGTCTCACCTGTCAGAGTTTGCTGTCTAAGAACGACTGTGATTGTGGGGGCCATGATGGCCACGAGGTGCTTGCGGTGGACAAAGCCTTTGAGGACATCAGGGTAAGAAATCATTTGGGTATATCAATGTTATTTATTTGGCCTTTTTCTTTGAGACAATTTACTGTGGCTTTGTCAGTGTGATTGCGAATGTTCGTTCGTCTGTGTCTGCCCTGCGATTGGCTGGCAACTAGTTCAGAGCGTACCTGGCCTACTGCCCGAAGACATCTGGGATAGACTCCGGCACGTTTAGAAAATGGATGAATGTGTGTGGTGCCGTTGGTGAACTATACATTATGATGCAGTTTTATAGTTATTGTAATGCAATGATATATGAAACATAGATACACGACCCCAATTTAACCAATGCCACCCAATGCAAAGATTCACAAAGCTGCAGTTAGCTATGCTATAGTACTGTACTCTGAGTCGCTACACTATAGGATCCTGTGCTGTGCTATTCAATGATGCACTTGGTAACATGATGCTATGCCATTTAGACTTCTGTCTTGTGCAGTCGAAAGTGATCCATCATTGCGGCTTAGCCATAAATCTACAAGTATCTGATTTTGTAGTTTATGCATAATGGGGACTAGCTAAACATTTGTCTTTGAGAGAAACAGTTAATATTTTGGCATTCCCGTTTATAGTACATTCTGATATCATGTGCATTATTACTGCATAGAAGTCCAGTTGTCTAACTGTGTTGACTGTTCATGATGGCATTAAGTTTTTGTTGTGAACTTTTTCCAAACATGCGGCAGCTGGAAAAAGAACGCACACGTTCACGTGATGTAACGCTCTGCATTGATCGCTGGAAAAGGTCCTCTGCCACGCCATCAAGTGGGCACTGATCTGTGATATGTTGGCACAGGCAGGGCCAACACAGGGTCAGCCGTGTTTTTAATAGTGTCGTTTTACCTGCAGTGACTCGGATCTGTACGACATCTTCACGTTCACTCAAAGCCAAAGGACTTTTTCTTAGACCAAATAACCGTGGAAAGAAAACCCCAAGTCATCTACTTCCAGAGAGTTATGGAAATGAATGAATGAATGAATGAACGAACGGAAGTGTGACTCGGTGTTGATTGTCTGCCATGTAACAGGAGCGACTGTGTGACTGGATCTCCGAGCTGCAGGGGAGGTCGGAGAACATCGAGGACCTGGTGACTGAGCTGGAGTTGGCCTACCACTCTGTGGAGGTACAGATTTAAAATTTACTGTATGGGCCAAGTATGGGGGCTTTGTTGTTTAATCTGGACCATCGACCATCAGCTGTATCTTTTTGTTGCATGAGTTTAGCTGTTTCCCTCGCCCTGAAAAATTGGTTCAAAAGAATGAATGATGTTTTGCAAAAAAAAAAAAAAAAAGGTAATAATTTACATGTAACATTTTTTAAAACTGAAGTGGTTAATTATGATGAATAACTTTTGAATAATAGAATTATTCCATGAGAATATGATTTTAATATGTTAAATATAATTTCAAATATTTGCTCAGAAGCAATTTTCTGTTTTTATTTTATTCACTTGGTTCCTTAATTAATTACCGAATTCTTTAAAAAGAGTTACATTCATAATATTTGTAGTAGAAATCTAAAATAAATATATAAAAAATATTTACATACCGGCATGTATTCACATCATATTTACAGATTTTGCATAAACATTTTTACTTTTTTTTTTCTTTTTTTTTTTTTTAACCTAATATTGATCCTCAGTCCATTTAAAAAAATCAAACATGGCACTAAAGTTAGCCAAAGGTTGCCTGTTTGGATAAAATGAGTTATTAAAGTATTATTTTTGCCATAGTGTGATTAATTGTCGAGTCACCCTGTTGTTGACATGGATTATTGATAGCAACCTCAACTTTATCATCTTATACATTTTTATTTATTATCCTATGAATGAGAGTGATGATGAAATAAATATAGTGTATGTCAAGTGCTTTCATTTCACAGCTGCCACAGCCGAAGCAATGCCACAACAGTTGGTAGACTTGCGCAATGCATTGACATCACATACTGTCTCAAAAACTGAATGTCATGATGCACTTCTTGTAACTGATCTCATTTCGGTTGTTCACGCTTCCCTAATGTTGTGGCCAGTCAAGATCGCAGCCTCGGTTCGTTAAGAATGTTTTGTGCGCTGCTCACGAGCTCGCGTGGTTCGCCCGCCATCTTGTGCCATCCAGCACCAATGTGTTGAGACCGAGGCAGCCATGCAGGCACAGAATGACGAAACGATGGCTTTGGTGATGGCGCAATACAACGACATGTCCGTCAACATGGAGGAGGAGAAGAAGGTCAAGCTGGAGCAGCTGTACGACCAGATTGTCTGCTTCCAGGAGAGCATCGACTCGGCCAAAGCCACCTTGGAGACCACGGCCAGAGAAGCTGAGACGGACGCTCGGGTATGGCTTCGGCCTTGATCGCTCGCTATTTATGTGCAAGCTACGACATTGCTGATGTTTTTCCAAGTATGAGTCAATTATCTGATATCGTGTCTCATCCATGTGTTTTCCCTTCAGACCCCTGAGGACATTCATGCAAGGTAATATGCCTTCTGTGTCATGCGAATGAAGTGTCTAAGTGCTAGAAAACACACTGGCTGGCCACAATATGAAGTACGAGATTCTAGCATGAGAGCCAAAAGCTCTCATGACAACAACACCACCACCACCACCACATCATTGGATGATCACTTTGCCCAATATAACATCTCAATGAAATACAGGGGCGGCCCGGTAGTCCAGTGGTTAGCACGTCGACTTCACAGTGCAGAGGTACCAGGTTCAATTCCAGCTCCGGCCTCCCTGTGTGGAGTTTGCATGTTCTCCCCGGGCCTGCGTGGGTTTTCTCCGGGTGCTCCGGTTTCCTCCCACATTCCAAAAACATGCATGGCAGGCTGATTGAACACTCTAAATTGTCCCTAGGTGTGAGTGTGAGCGTGCATGGTTGTTTGTCTCTGTGTGCCCTGCGATTGGCTGGCAACCAATTCAGGGTGTCCCCCGCCTACTGCCCGGAGACAGCTGGGATGGGCTCCAGCACCCCCCGCGACCCTAGTGAGGATAAAGCGGTTCGGAAGATGAAATACAGCAGCCAATGTATTTATTTCAGGTGTTCAATTCAAAAAGTGAAACAAATATTCCGGATTCATTAAACACGGAGTGCAATGATGACATGTTTTCATCATGTTGATCACACTGGTCAACAGCAAATTTTGATCAGAGATGGATTTATGTCTCTCGAAAATGTATTTTTGATGCTGATTTTAAAAACTGAATTTGCTTCTTTTTTTTCCTTTGAGATTTTCTTTTTCGCGCAATACAGAATTGACCATACGTAATTTATATCTGTGTTGTTTCAGAAAACAATTTCACCTCTTGCTGAACCTAACCCTTAATTATTACATATTACTATATTGCATATACTATCATTGCTCTTGTTAATATTATTATGGCAAGGGTTGACGTGTTGGAGAAAAAATGAGGGCAGATTTGAAATCGGTTACAAAAAAAAAAAGTTTTCTTGCATCTCTGATGCAAACATTTTGTAAAAATTTGCAGGGTAATTGTACTCTTATTTATAGCTAATGAAAACATAATTCACAATCCCAAGAAATTGCAAGGTTACATGAATAATTCATTTTATAAAAGAAACCTGCGATGAATTGGCCTTCTGAACAATTTTTTGCATGTTAAATGAATTAAACATCTGTAACGAATTAACTTTTCAGTGGTACCGGTATTGAAATTGACTGCGACGCACAAATACTGTTTGTCAGTAACATAAACTATGTGAAACACACTGCATGATTCAATCAAGTTCTTCACCACACCACAGCTTCAAGCATATGTCCAGAAAGAGTGTATCTTGTTGTGTGGTCAGGCTAAAGGCAGCTTTGGAGTCGACCATGTCACTGGAGTTGGGCTCCAAGGGATTGCTGGTGTTCGAGGATTACGCCAAAGGCAACGCTTCCAGCCCGCATCTCGCGCAGCGAAAAGGAATTCCAGGTGCGAGGATGCACGTGCGCACCCCGCAGTGGGTCAACTTGCGTGGCGCACAGCGATAAATGTGTGCCCACTCTGCGCTGCAGTCCCTCAGAGGCCCACACTGCAGCCCCAGGAGGCGGGATCAGCTACCAGTGCCAGCGTCGCCGTTTACTGGATGGTCAACCCCGGGGACATCATCGACTGCTTCCAGGTCTACTGCATGGAGGAGCCACAAGGAGGTAGATCATATATGGAGACACTTTGCTCAAGTGTACCCCGTCGGTGTACACAAGTAGAATATACAGAACTAGTAATGCAGTATTATGTTTGGTATTTTTCTGTCTTTCACTGGACGTTACGACCGCCTACCCAAGGTACTTCACAATTATTTATTTATTTATTTATTTTGTTACCCGATTTAGCAATTCAGCGGAATGGCGTTGGACTTTCAAGACTTTGTGTACAAAGTATATACCACCACTTTTTAAGGGATCAAAAGTAACGGGACAAATAAACAATATAAATCAAACTTTTTATTATTTTTTGGTTTCTTTCGCAGTATGTTTCGGGTTGTTGTCCATCTGCACTGTGCGGCGCCGTACGATGAGTTCTGAAGCGTTTGGCTGAATACGAGTAGATAAGATCACCTGAAACACTTCAGCAGTCATCCTGCGGCTTTTGTCAGCAGTCACATCAATAAACGCAAGGGAAGCACTTCCATCGGCGGCCATTCGTGCCAACCAGGCCGCAGAACAGCCGAGTCACCAATTGCCCCATTACTTTTGGTTCCTTATAAAGTGGGAGCCATCTATCCCAATTGCTGTCATTCTTCCACCGTTCACCTATTCTGGATGTAAATTCATGATGATTGTCAAGTTTTAATTGAACTGGAGGTGTGTTGTCCACAGCTGTGTCCGAGGAGTACCGCGTGACGGTGAAAGAGAGTTATTGCATCCTGGAAGAGCTGGAGCCAGATAAGTCTTACAAAGTCTGGGTGATGGCTGTTAACTACACGGGCTGCTCTCTGCCCAGTGAGAGGCTCGTCTTCGCCACTGGTCAGTTGTGCACCGTGATGCATTCAGGAAAGCAAGACGTTATAGCGAAGGAGGACTTTTTACAGCTCCGTCAGTGCCCATGATGGATAGCGAGCGATGCACCGTCATGTGGGACTCGGCCGTGCTGAGATGGAACCCGGCAAGACAGAGTCCTGGACAGAGTTTCATCTTGGAATACTGCCGCCAGTACGAGCTGGAAGGAGACGGGCTGAGGTGGGCAGTGTTAAATTTCTGACTTAATTTAACAAATTCCACTCAGGTTTTTGGCAACCATGATGATTTTATTTGATGAGCAAGCTGTACCTTATAACCCAAACGGAATGAAAATCTTCATGGAATTGCTTCCGGCTCTCTCGGCACTCAAAATGACTGCTGTGAAAAAAAAGGTCATTGAAAGCAACAAGGATTGTGGTGGCCTCAAGATTTTGCACAGTACTGTGTTTAAATGTGTGTGTGTGTGTGTGTGTGTGTGTGTGTGTGTGTGTGTGTGTGTGTGTGTGTGTGTGTGTGTGTGTGTGTGCGCGTGTGTGTGTGCACACATCCTCTTTCGCTCTTCCTCTAGATCAATCGCTGGCATAAAAAGCTGTGAACATGGAGTTCGGCTGCAGCCCAATGAGAATTATCTCTTTTACATCAAAGCGGTGAATGAAGCTGGAGCCAGTGAACAAAGCGAGGCTGCTCTCATTTCAACCAAAGGTTCCAAATCATGTCCTCGTACATACTCGATGTGGCGCATTGCACGAGGGCTGACCGATTTTGAAAGATGATCTGATTATGATTGCCACCCACCCCCCTGCACCCCCTCATTCTATATATAAGAACTGAGCAACATTGTGCTGAGTCGTTTGACAATAATATTTCGAAACCTTGATGATAAACACGGATTTATTCTTACTTACTGTGTGTGTATAGCTGACGGAGTTTTTAAAACGGACAGGTGGGCCACGTCGTTTGGAAATGTTGTGACAAATGAATACATTTTGGGGTTGAATTACACAGGTCTGCATCAAAAAAATAGAATAGAATAGATTTATCAAGACAATCTTAGGAAAGAACGTTCTTAAAGACCGCAACAAATATCACAGGACATTTAATTAACCTTTTTAGGGACAGCGGTTACTACAGTGGATAGCTTATCGTGGTGTCAGATTACAGGGTGCTTGAAAGGGTTAAAACAAGAATGATAGTCACAGATTTGTACCATGCTTTTCTTAATAATTAAAGATACTTTAGATATGTGTACTGTGAATACTGATGCTGGATTAAAGAACAGAGCAGGGGGTGGGGGTGTACGTGACTTGCGGGCCATACGGTACTATAACTTAATCGCAGCATCATACTGTGCAGCCTGAAGATGTGTCCTAGCAGTGTATTTCTTTTTTTTTTTTTTTAATGTAACTATTTAATTGCTTTCAGCAACAAGGTTTCACTTGCTGGAAGCTTCAGCTCATCCTGCTCTGGTGCTGTCAGAAGACCAATCCACCGTTTACTTGTCCCAAGATGCTCATCAAAAACACATTTCATCCACAGAAAAACAGTAAGTAAAGTAGTGCATATGTTGAAGTCCAAAATAGATGTTCAATTTGGAGTTCAACCTACATTTTTCTGGCGAGATGGTCAAAACGGTCCGAAACAAAACATCGTATGATGCCCTGCAAGACATAAGTCAGCTAATGAGCATGTTATCTTTGTCATTGTTTTTTTCCCCTCCCTCCAGTGATGAAAATAATAAAGTACAAATGAACATGTATGAACTACACAATTGACTGAATGTCAATAGCATACACAATTTATTCTTCAGGGCGGCCCAGTGGTCAACTTTTTAAGCACGTTGGCCTCATAGTACAGAGGTGCAGGGTCTGATTCCAGCTCTGGCCTTCCCGTGTGGAGTTAGCATGTTCTCCCCGTGCCTGCGTGGGTTTTCTCCGCGTATTCCCGTTTCCTTCCACATTCCAAAAACATACATGGCAGGCTGATTGAACACTCTAAATTGCCCCTAGGTGTGAGTGTGATCGTGGATGGTCATTTATTGATTATTGATTATTGATTATGAATGCATTGCAGAAAGCTGCTTGCCTGGGTTCTGATTTTACCTTTTTAATTTCAATTGTTTTTTAGTTTTGAATTGTATTTCTTTATTTTCATTTTTATACAGGAGTCAACTCCTCCATTTATGAATGTATGGCAGCAAAAAAATTAAAATAAAAAGGTGTTACTTAAAATATCACCTGTACGGTTGCTAAAGTTTTTATGATGAAGAGAGCGTGATAAGGTCCCCCCCCCCAAAAAAAAAGCCAATGAAAGCGGTTTTGGATATAGTTGATGTTGAAACACTTGACGTCAGCACTATTGAATATGGAATGAAATGGAGCCATGATTGCAAGGCAGGTTCTCTCATATCCAGCATCGGTAACATTTGACCACAGACACACTCCCATCCATGTAGAAAGACTTCCCGGAAGAGTGGAAGCTTTTACTATCTCTCACCGTTTTCTTCTGTTTTCACTTCCTGTTTGTGTGTCTTTGTCGAGAACATCCATGCTGTGTATTTTCTCATTTCCAGGCCCCCGTCCATCAGAGGTGAGTTATTACCAGCGAGGGGTCACCACTACTGGGAGACTACGGTGTCAGGATGTGCAGCTTACAGGCTTGGGGTAGCGTACAGCTCAGCCTGGAGAAAGTGCCCATTGGGGGAAAACAAGCTTTCATGGTGTTTACAGTGCATCCCGTCGCCATCCGGGTACGTTGAAATACAAACGTCTGTCTGTATTGGATACTGAAATTGGCCTAAGTGTCTGCTTGCGGTTGTGTTCATTTAGTTGCAGGTACCAGATGCTCCACGGTGCCGCTCGGTCCAGCATCTTTGTGATAGAGTCGCCCGAGCGGGTGGGCACGCTCCTGGACTACCAGCGGGGTCGATTGCACTTCTACAATGCGCTAACGGGTCAGTTGTTGGGCTCTTTCAAGCATAACTTTACAGGGGCGTGCCATCCTGTTCTGGCCCTGGACATGCCGGGTCGATTGGAGGTCGGTATGGTGCCGCAGGTGCCAGAGTTTGCCCAAGGTTAAAGAGGTTGTTGATTATGATGAAGCTCGCTGTCATACAAAATCATATGTTGAAGTCAAAATGCGGTGCACTCATAGGACTTGATTGAATCGGTCCTCCTTGTAAAAATGTTATAAAATTGTAAATATCAAACCTGTGCCTGACATGAAGTTCACAGAAGTGAGTTCTTCACATTGTTGTTTGCTGTAAACTTTAGACAGCATGCAATTTTTGTACTGCTTTGTAATTATTGTTTTCCTAAACCTTCGTGACAAACTTTAAATTCTAATGTTCGAAAATGATTCATTTAAAGCCTCTTGTTGTCCTTGTTGAATCTATTAGTGAATTATAGTGCAGCACTTTGTTTTTCTTATTGTGAATATGACCGTTTTTTATGAAGATTTTTGTAAACATCCGTGATTAATCGTGTGTTTTTGTTTCTGGGTTGTTTCCAATTTCTTTTCTTTAGTTATTGGAATTCAGACATTGCTGAGATGAATGAACACGATTATTTGCTCAGCTGGACTTTTGATTCAATCCACAATACCAAGTTCGAACACAAGGTGGCACTACTATATACGGGAATTTTAGTGCCGATTAATTCTGCTTTGTCGCGCAATACGGACACACGTCCTTAACTCTTTTACCCTCATTACGTTTGCCACTAAAACGTGGATGATGCCAGTAAACTCAACTCAAAAGGCTCAGTTTCCCAGCACGGGCCATTTGGATACCTTATAATTTCACCAGTGGCATTTAACACGCTTGGTTGTAATTGGGCGGCGGGGAAAATAGACGACAATTTGTTGTTTTGGGTAATGCTTTGTTCACACATTCCCTAAATAAGCAGCCAGGTTTCACCAGGAGTCTGTCTCTCTCTCTCGCTCTCATGTGAACAATAGCCGGGACACTATCTGATCTTGACTTGGCATCATTTCCTCCCAATTAGTCTCACTTGTTTTCCATAGCCAAGGGCCAGGCGCAAACAAAGCGCATTCTGTGTTCCAAACAAGTAAACAGACCATCTCACTATCAAAGGCATGGCGATGGCTTCAACTGCCGCCCACCCAATTGAATGCAGAGCTTCGTTGTCACAACTGAAAGCAACAACAAAAAAAGATTACGTTCAACAAAAACACTTTGTTATCCTACTTTATTCAACTTTTATTGAAGTTGTTACCTTCCAGTCAAAGTGCATTAGCAGTAGCTGCAGATGTCGTTTTAGGACCATAAACCATTAAAATGAAAGAAGCAATGAAGGCACACGAGCAAATAGGAGTACAATAGTCCTCACAAGTCTGTATAAGTCAATACACAAAAGATGACACACAAATTCTGGTGCCGCATGAATTCATGTTTGATTATGTCATCCAATCCAATCCACTTGATAAACATTAAAAAAAAAAATAGAAAGGAAAAAAAAAGCCACTTCAAAGGCAACCAACAGTTGACACATTTCAAATTTGGACTTGAGGTCAAAAAGAATGTCAGTTAGATAATGCAGGAACAGCAAACAATTAATGTTTCAAATTAACACATGCGCAGCTGCTTCGCGGCAAGAGGGTCCCGATTTGAATTCCAGCATGGCCACTCTTAACTGACTTTGGGGCCTTTCAATGCGGAGTTTCCCTTTTGGCCCGGATGCAAGGATGGATTCAACGCACAAAACACACTTCCCTGTACATATAACACACAACAAATAAAATGTCTTTAAATATTGACAGGATTTAGATTATGGGTGGTGGGGGGGGGGGGTATACTCGGCAAAAAGTATGGATGTAATCATGTAATCCACACATCACCTCAAGTGTTACAGTGAGCGGTGAATACGGCTCTTTCATCCCCACGGTGAACCAAACAAGCAAGCAGCCGAGCCCTTTACGAGCGAATTGCATTCATCGTTTCATTTGGACATTCTATTTACAATTATACAAGCTTCACAAAAGTGGTTTGCATGCATAAGCAGCATTAAACTTTACTTTGTAGGACACTTTGCCGTGTCTTTTTCAACAGCTAAAGTAGCGGTGGTGGGTCAGTGGTTGAGTTTGAATTAAAATGAACAAAAAAAAAGTCACTGAGCAATTTTGATTATTTTGACATGAATATGAGTGAAACCTCCCTTTATTAAAAGCCTTAAAGGGTCAAACGTATTAAGTCCATTTCCATTATGGAAAAATAAAATGTAAATGGAGCACCACAGGACATTTCGTCTTTTCCTTTTGCCTTTCATTTGAACCTTCCGTCTTTCACATGTTGCACCGGTGCATTATTCGATGAAGCGCCATCGTGCGTTAAAGACCTTGTGTCGTACTTTCTTCTCTTTCCCACCGACATCGTTGAACGCCATCAATGATTACTTTCAAATTGGCTTTTGTTTTTATAGACACGGTCGGTTGCACTGTGGTTAACGTTGACGACGCTCATCTACACGGTGTTCTTCCCTCGTTCATCAGGCAGGATCGTGGGCAGGGTGGGGGAGGCGTTTAGGCAGGTGTTGAGCTCTTTTCCACGACCAGACCAGGTTTGGGCTGCGGCCGGTGAAGTTTGTGCTGAGGGCTGCTGCGAAGGTTGTCATCCATCTGGCAGAAGAGACGTAAATATGTGGAAATATTCATGATACACACAACCCCTGCACTGGGTAAGATTATTCAATGACTTCGGGGTACCTAATGTTGTGGCCAGTGTGCATCTTGAAGCGCTTGACAATTGTCAGTCATGCAAAGAAAAGAAAAGAAAAGAAAGCACCTTTTCTATCAAGTTGGATTCTTTGTTTACAAGCTGAGTTAGTTTTTGGAGGTTGGCATCCATTGTTTCCTGAACAGATGGGGGAAGACCTGGAAAAACAGGGACATCCGTGGAAAAACAACACAGCCGGACAAGCTTTAGTGGAAAAGGGAAAAAGAAGGATTCACCCCTAGAAAGCCATCAATCAAAACAAATTGGTCAGGAATGACCGAGGATGTGAGTTGCTTCAAAAGAGAGATTTTTACGTTAGTGCTGAAGCGTTCGAGTGGGACTTTCTCTCCGTTCATGTGCTCAGCTTACCCGGTTGGGCCGAGGTGAAGTAGTCTGCCAGGATGTTGTCGCAGAAGCGTGTGAGGTTCTCCAGCTTTCTGAGGTGGCTCTGCAGGGGGCTGTTGCGAAGGTGGGCCTTGTGGAGTGGAGCCACAAACCCAAACACAAAAGCATCCAGGCTGGTGGGTCTGAAATCACCAACAAATTTCAAAAACACTCAACTGCGACGCAGCAAAGGGAGAAACTTGATTTTTCTACTATTCTGTTCACATTCAAACAATAAGTAGTAAATATGCGCATCCCTCCAATGAAGGACCGCCTTCAGATTCGGGCCCTCCTTTTCGCAGCTGCTTAGCTCCTCCCTCTTTGTTTTTTATTATTAGCAAAGCCAGCTTTGAAACAATGACATTGCACTGAGCAGCATCTTATTCATATACGTACAAGTTGCCAAAGAAGTAGTTTGCGTCTCCCAGTCTGTAGGACAGAAGATTCAGGCACTCCTTGGCGTCACTGTACAGCTGACAAGTGAGAAAGAACAGTGTGGAAACGATGATAAGCACATTTGTTTTGTTTTGAAGCCACCTCTGTTTACCTTTCCTTCCACCTCTGTGATTCGGCATAACGGCGCCTCTCCTCTGGTCAGCAGGATGCGAGAGCGGGCGCTGTTGGCATGACGACTGGGCACGAGGAAATTTAGGGGGAACGGCGAATGGGAGGCAAACCACGGCCGGGTCAGATTGGCGTAGTTTTCTGCATCCAACCAGAAAGTGTGCAACTAAGACGTGAAGCACAAAGAATCAGTAGTGGCACTCATAACTTTTTCGAATGAACGGATTGCGGGAGGGGTTTTGTTACCAATGCAGGTTGCAGTTTCTCCTCGAGGAGGGCGATGTAAGCCATGGTGTCGGCTCCTTGCCGGGCGCTCAACTCGTAGTCTGCATTAAACCTCTGGGGAAAAAAAACCCACAAAGCAATCAGATTCTATTAAAATTCATCTGCTGTAGAGGCATCCGCTAATACCTGCTTTCTCAGGAAGTTGAGAATCTGTGAGGGTTCTTTCACTGAAGTGTCACCACATACCAACTCGGGCACTGTTGCTGTGTTATTAAGAGAAAAAAAAATCTGGCACTTTTCAAACTTTCAAAACAGATCCTGGCAAGGATACCTGTCAGAGTTTTCCAAGTCCAGTCTATGGGGGAAATGTTCACTTTGGCCCCAGAAAACTTCGCATATGCCTGAAAGAAAAACACACCAGCTGAGTTAACGCAGATGGTGAGAAAAGACAGCCAAGCAAGAGCAGGGCAGAGACTTTGGATAATGATATGAGCACCACGTTTGTTTCCATGACGATAAAAGGGCATTTTTCAGTCTTCTCAACAGGCTCAAGATGGTGAGCAGGCATCCTTTGCATATTTCTCATGACCAACTTTTGCATATCCATTTGGGCGACTGGAAGTCTCTTCATCACATGTGGCTTGTTAGCCACATGTGCAAATGAAATTAAAAAAAAATTCAACGAAATAGTTAAGTACTTCTTTAAAACAATGCAGTACATTTATTTATATTTGTTTGTTTGTTCTCAGAATTCAGTTCCGCCCAAGACTGCGTCTCATTGAAAGATTCTTATTCTTGTTTAATTGGGATTTAATATAGTCACACGAAAATAGCACTGATTTAAAATACAAGCAACGTTTAAGGCATGAGTTTACGATGAATGTAACACGGTAATCTGACAACTGATGAACAGCTAACATCAGTTCGAACGAGACTATTAATCAGTCTGTTTAATCTGTTGAGTTTTCAACATGCTATGATGCAACAATAGCTTTAATTTATGACAATTATCAAATGCATTTTAAAAAATGATGCTTAAATGATTTTGTTTCCAGTATTGCAGGACCTCATTTGACAAGCCTAAATATTGTGGCAACTATGGGAAGAAGGGCAGGTCGGAGTCATCTTGTTGAGAAAATACAAAACATAATTTACAACAAGTCAACTACAACAGGAAAGTTGCTCAACAAAACAGATTTACTTGACATGTAACTGTACTATTATTGCATACAAACAATAACAGAAGTAACTCTTGGGAATTTTACTCCGTACTGACCTTGAAGGAACACAATTTTATTCGCGATGACTGACAAAAACCCACGGAGCTCAAACGAAGCTAACACTCACAAATACTAACATGTTGCATTAGAAATGCATATTCGTCAAGACATATTTCATAACAACGACCGGCAGAAAACAACGGCTGGAGACCGACCAGGTTAGCATGGAAGCTAACCCGAGAGGAGACAGCGACCGAACAAAACACCGCATCCCGGGAAAAGTGACGTCTGCAACGGCCTTGTTCGCGCAAATAAACGTGAAGGTTACCAGGACAACGAGCGACTCGTTGTGGACCGACGGCAGACCCCAGTCGCCCCCCCAGCATCGCAGCTCCATGGCAGCTGCCATGTTTGTTTGGAGGAAGACGGTCGGTCGATGACGTCATGTTGTAGCCCTGACGTCAGCGCACGGCAGGCTGACGTCACTTTCCTGTAACTACGTGTCCAGGTGGGGAATTCTCTCTTCATTCACTTTATTTATGTATTTATTCATTTTATACTTAATACTTGTATTCCCTTCATTTGAAAACAGAAAACTGCAGGCAACTTTCTTCACTTTGTCAAAGTAGGCTTGTTACTTTTTTCAACATAACGACACGACGTGTAAAGGACGTACCGAGTGGTGAAATCAACCGCTGTTGAGATCTTGATTGATTGAGACTTGGATAATTAAACAGGTACAGTCAATAGAAACGATGACGCAGCAGATCTGGAGAAGCAAGATATTCCCCATCCATGGGTTTATTTCGGAGACTTATTTGGTGCCGGCTCCAAGGATGATTCTTAGCGAATATGTTGTGTCATCGGCAAATAAAGCTACCAGTTTCTTGTGTCCAAAAATCATTTATCTAATCTGAAAACAAACACATACAGATGAGATGTTTTCTCAGTCCTGAACTATCTTTTTTTTTTCCTTCAATATATAAGACCCGAGCGGCACGGTGATGACTGGTTAGCACGTCCGCCTCACAGTGCAGAGGTGGTCGACATGTTTATGAAGTTTACCTGAAAAAACTGAGTCACTGGATTGCAGACAATGCTTTCACATTGAAATGTGCTCCTTGCTTAGAGTTTCAACTTTCTTTTAAAAACTGCATTACAGGAAAACTAGATCCATAATAAACGCATACATAGCAGGCCGAATACATACGCATATAATTCAAATAACACTTCCTACAAAATGCATTCAGGGTACCCTCATTTTATCCATTATCGCTCCCATTCACTTCCAGTTTTAACTTTTCCCTTATTTTCTTCTTTTCTTTTTTATTGGTGCATGAGTCGATGGTCACTGCCACTGTTTTGCAACATATGAGGGCGGGAACTCTTCACTGCTTTTAAAGCTGCGCCTGTGGCCAAATAGCCACCTCACCTCTGCTGAATATTTGCCTCAACATCTGGGTGCTAGACTTCCTCCAGCACAGTCGAGTCAAACTTTTCAGAGCAGATCGTTTTCTAACTGAGACGATGATTGTGTGGCCAGGAGTCTTGGCTCTGTCTCTGGTGCTGCATCAGTTGTTAATCACGGCGACAGCGCAAGGCATTGGTGAGTCCTGGCTACCGTTTTTCTTTTCTTCATGTGCAAACAGCATTCAATGCAGCATTGTGTTGTGACGCATTTTAAAAGTGGAGGACTTTCTCAGGGGAAAGGACACCGAGTTGGTTCATGCCTCACTTTTGTATTGTTATGATATACAGTATGAAGTTTGCAAACAGTGGAATGATATGGTTTAAAATTTGGCATATTTTTGTTTTGGAAAATGTTTTGTCTTTTCGACGACTCTGATGGGCTGAAATTGTGAATTTTCAAGAGCTGAAATATGTTCACTGAAGCGTTTAATTCTATCAGACCACGAAACCAATTGCAACAAAACTTCAGGAGTGGTTGGTCATGCCACAAAAGGTTTTGGCTTTTGTGTTGACCAAGATAAATTAATAATAATTTTTTAAAAATTTGAATGGGATGAGAACATCTCACTGAATGTTCCGATCTCCTGTTTTGATGGTTGCTGCTTCAAAAAGAATTTTAGTTGAGACTAAGGAACAGTGCATCTGCTGTTTGGAGCCAAGAGTGCACTCCATTTTAAAAGTCACAATTTTGAACAACCAATTAAGATATTAATAAATGACATATTGGTCCGGTCATCCCTATGGTGGAACCCCACTTTTGGTAACATTGTAAGGAATTGAGATTGCATCGTCTAGCCCTGACGGAGGCCTGTGCAAATTCACTTGTTTTGAGGAAATTGAAGAAAAAAAAGTTGAATAGCAGAGTCTTGATTGGTAAAGCAGCTCTACCCGGCATCTGAAAAAGTGCATCTGCCTGATTGGCTTGGAAACAACATAGCATTTCTTTCCACATCATTTTCCTGTCAAATGGTTGCATGCATGTGAATATGAAACGAATGGCTTGTCTCCAGTGGAAAGAGTGTGCGCCTCCGCTTGGGCTCCTTGTGGCAGCTGCACAGTCCGTCACTATAAAAGACAGCAGGCTAGAAACACGAGTGGTTTCTCACACGTAGGTCACATGCACACGCGGACACCCTGTCACACTTCATAAAGTGACTCAGCAAAGCCAATCCACAGTACCCCCGGAGCACCATTTGGATGCTTTTGAGTTTTTCATGGCATTTTGTGGTTTTTGTGAGCTGACTTTTTAAAAGCAGACTCACATCAAAGCAGTAAGACCAGCCTGTCCTGAAACGTTTGCCCATTGTGGACGTCGTCATTGCAACTCAGTTGTTTTTGTTGTTTTGAACTGGTTCAATTCTTCAATGTTAAATCGGGTTTTAGGTCTACAGTCCCCTCCAAAGGTATTGGAAAGGCACGGTCAATTCCTTTGTTTTTATTGTATACTGAAGGTATTTGAGTTTCCGATCAAAAGAGAAATATGAATCACAAATTCCGAAGTGCAGCTTTTACTTCATGGTATTCACATCTAGATCTGTTAAGCAGTTCAGGACAGAGCACCTTCTGTTTCTAGCCAACAACTTTTCAAGTGAGCAAAAGTATTGGAACAGATATTTTTCAATGAACTTCAAGTGATAACGTCTAAGATTTAGTGGCACGGCCTTCACTTGCAATAATGGTATCAATTGACTTCACCAGAGCGTTAGGTGCATTCCTCTTTTGAAAAGCTTTTCCAGGCCTCTACTGCAGCCTCTTTCAGTTCTTCTTTGTTTCTCAGGGTTTTTCCCTTCATTCTCCACTTCAGGAGGTGAAGTACATGCTTTCTAGAGTTAAGGTCGGGTGATTAACTTGGCCAGTCGAAGACCTTCCACTTTTCTCGCCCGATGAAGTCCTTTGTTGTGTCGGCAGCGTGATTTGGGTGATTGTCTTGTTGCATGATGAAGCTTCTCCCAAGTAGTTTGGATGCATTTTTCCTCATAAATTGCAAGGCAACGTGGTTTTGTAGACTTCAGCATTCATTCTGCTGCCACCATCATGACTCACAGCATCAATAAAGACCAGTGAGCCCGTTCCAGAAGCAGCCATGTAAGCCCAAGCCATGACATTATGAGCTTGTGAGTTTTGGATCACAAGCAGATCCTTTCTTTCTCCATATTCAACCCTCACTTTGGTAGAGTTTAATCTCGGTCTCATTAGTCCGTAAAACTTTGTTGCAAGACTTGTGTGTCTTATCGCTATACTTCTTTGCAAAATCCCTTGCGATTGTTTTTGCTGATGAGTGGTTTGCATCTTGTGGTATGGCCTGTATATTTTCTCTCTCAAGTCTTCTTCAAACAGTGGCTTGTGAGGCCTGAGTTGTTGAACACATAACACATCAAAAAGTAAATACCATGAAAGAAAAGCTGGAATTCGCAACTTTGGTCTCCTATTTATCAAAATTGAGTTGTGTTGGGTTGAGTTTTGTTCTGAACCCCAAATGTCTTCGGTATACAACAAAAACAAACCTGGCCCTTCCAGTTCTTTTGGAGGGTACTGCATGTCTTTCAAATGTCATTACACTAGTATGGTTGATACTGCCAACCCAATGCAATCCAATGCAGCGCATATTTAGCATCTACTGAACAGCTGTCTCCGGGAATGAATGATCAATGTAAATCATAAATGTAAATCAATGTAAAATCGTTTCTTGAAAATGCCTGTATAGATAATAAAGTTGTCAATTTGACATCAAACCGAATGATTTCTATTTCCGTGATGTCCCAAGGGGAAAAAAGTGATCATCTCCCACCAGTCTGATGTTGACCACCATCATGAAATGTATCATGTTGGCCTTTCAGAGGTTCCGCTTATGTTGGTGGTAACAAGTTGACTTTCCTGTGTTAGTGTACGACCTTCTGGTGTCGCCAGACTGCCTGCCAGACTTACTTCAAGGAAGCTTAAAGAATAAAGGGTGGGATGAGGCCTTCCTGCTCTCGTCTTTCAAACTCCAAACCAAGGCCCCCACATCCATTTTCAGCATCGTGAACCCCAAAGATAACAGCAAGTACCTGGAGCTCAATGTGCAGGCCAAACTGAGCAAAGGTGAGAGAGGTCTACCGAATCCTGTGCTGACAGTGACACCGTTGCTCCCTTTCAACATGGTCTCCGTCTCTAGTCACCCTGCGTTACCAGAAGACTGACGGCAGATATGCCGCAACCAGTTTTAACCACGGTTCCCTGGCCGATGGCAATGACCACCACGTTCTGCTGCATGCCAGCGGCCTGCAACGCGGACCACCTCGCCTCAACATCTATGTGGACTGCAGGTTGGCCCACACTCTGGATGACTTGCCAGCTGCCTTTGGGTCCATCCCTCGCGGTCCGAATTCAGTCGCACTTAGGACGCTGCAGGTACAAGAAATGAATATTTATGTTCATCACATGTTAACCGGTGTCATTTACTCATCTTTCTTTTGCACTTGTGATGAAGAGGGGCATGCTCGACATGAAACTGGTGCTTAATGACTCCATAGACAACGTGGCAACACTGCAGGACTGCAGCTCGGATCACAGTGAACCTCTGAAGCTGTTGCGTAAGAGAACAATGACACGCTTACAAACTTTTTCGACTCAGACCTAACGGTGTGGGAATGGGCAGCATATCTGACGAACACTCCTGATGTTCGGGGTTCCAATCTACGCTGCCGCCTTCCTGTGAGGAGTTTGTCTCAGCTTCCTCCGACATGCCAAAAAATCACTCCTCTGTTTTAAATGCAAAATCTATTGTCATACGTATCTATTACTGTCAATCTGAATCAAATGAATTTTGTTACTTTGTAACCAGACATTCTACCAAATGTCCTGAATGATTTTGGGATCAAGGAAATCTAATGTATAAATAGAATAATGCTGCAGACTTTTGTTCAGCGTTATAAATGAATCCATTTAACACAGGGGTCGGCAACCCAAAATGTTGAAAGAGCCATATAGGACAAAAAAAAACCCAAAAAACAAATATGTCCAAAAAAATAAAAGCCTTCTATAAAACTTACAATGAAGAAAACACATGCTTTATGTATGTAGGAGACTGGACTGTCTCAGAATTGTTTGTTATTCATTCCTTTGTTGTGTGTTCACAAACGCCCCCATAGAATTTATTTTGTAATTTCCTCGCTTGATTTTTTTTGTTTTGGTGCATTATTTTCGCTTTTCTTAGTGTCAGTGAAGTGATCATTAATTTCCGTTTTTCGGAGGCTGTCTTTGAATGCCTCTCGAGTCGAACGAGAAGAGAGAAGGCACGGAGTCGGACGCAGACGTGTCTGTGTTTGTCGAGACTGTTAAAAGCATAAATAAAGTGTACGTTTTAAAAAAACCAACACCACAGCTCTCCTTTTTCGGAGCTGCAACATGTATCTATATCTATTTGAGCTATATTAGCCTACTATCAAAATCTTTTTCCATTTTCAAACATTTTTTATAAAGCTCCAGGGTGCCACTAGATGTCGCTAAAGAGCCGCATGCGGCTCTGGAGCCGCGTGTTGCCGACCCCCAATTTAACAGGAAGACAGTTTTTACATTCTTCCAGCAAACTGCAACATGATCACCAATCTTTCAATTCAAAATGCGTTCAATGCATTCAGTGGTAATGTCCCAGCATAATTCAAAGTACGACAGTGTGGCTGTCTTTGTGGCGCACTCTCAGGTTTCCAGGCAGGCCCAGGCGTCCAGGAGCAGACCACGATGCAGGAATTAAGGAGCATGCTGGCTGAGATGAAGGAGATACTCAATCAGCAGGTAACTTGTTTGGGGATGTTTCTGGCAAAGAAAAAAAAAAGACGTACTCCGTATTTCAGAAGAGATCTGAAGTACTCGGTCAGATACCGACCGGACATGATGTATGATAGCTGAACGTTGGCCCAAGAATTATTCATGAGGCAATGCTTTGATATGAACAAGAAATCAAGGCCTTGTCAAGGTGATCATTGGTAGATCCATACACATACAGTACCAGCTGTACTGAGACTTACTGATACAAGGTGAAAAATGGAACCTTGGTTGCAATTATGTTGAATGCGCTTTTACTTTTGGGCAAGATTGGTTTTTGCAATGAAGTAAACCTCTCGTAAAAAGTGACCTGCTGGGTTTCTGGAATCGTTTCGTCTTCAAGGGATGGTGAAACCACAGATGCAGTTGTTAAAACAGTTGAAATCAGATATTTGGAGAAAACTTTCAAGCGTATACAGCAGGGGTGTCAATCTCATTTTTGTCGCGGGCCAAATTGTAGTTACAGCTTCCCTTGGAGGGCCATTATGACGGTGAATTTTGTAAAATCATATAAATATTTAAGCACGTCCACATACTACATCCACAGCGATAAACAAATAGATGGACATCCAGTTTTGACATCAGAAGTCAAGAATAATGGATTGTTTAAACATTGTAATTATTACATGACATGAAAATTTGAAATGTTGGTTCAGACTTTAGCAAGCATCATAGAAGTTGACATGTTTGAATTGCTTACGCGGGCCACATAAAATGATGTGGCGGGCCAGATCTGGCCCCCGGGCCTTGACTTTGGCACAGGTGGTACAGTTTACAGTATACTATGTAACATTAACCGTGAGCTCAGACTGACATATCGAAATGAGAGCGACAGCTACAGAAGCTTGTTCCGCTGACATATATTGTGTTATTCTAAGCCGAAACAAGTAGAGACATAAAATAAAGTATGCAGCCTAATTTTGAGTTTCCCTATATTTCTGTCCAAGATTAAAGAGACCAATTTTCTGAGGAACACCATCACCGAGTGTCTTCCTTGTGGTAAGTAGAACGGAAATATGGAGCCGCCATTTTTTTTTCTTCACTCTATTGGTGGCCCGAATGAAAAGATATCTGGACAAATATTGTGGTCCACATGCAGCACTGAAAAATTCAAGCCTGGACTGCTTCATTTCCTTCTCAGAGAAAAACGTATTCTTGACCCCACTCGATGCTTTTGGTCAAATATTGTCCGCAGGTCCCGATGGAAGACCAACCAACCCAGGATCACCTCCAAGCCCGGGCCAGTACCAAATACCTCCTCCCTGTCCACCTGGAACGTGCTTCCGCCAGGACATGTGCATTCCCTCTTCAACGGGGGGGTACCAGTGCGCTCCCTGTCCTGAAGGATATACGGGGGATGGGGTTCGCTGCGATGACATTGACGAGGTACTGAACTGTGTTCACATTGGCAAAAAGACAGCGTGACATTAATGAGTTGTGATGTTGTGTTTTAGTGCCAGTTCAATCCATGTTTTCCCGGCGTAAGGTGTGAGAACACTGCACCTGGGTTCCGATGTGGCAAATGTCCGTCGGGCTACGAGGGACCAGAAATAAACGGAGTTGGAGTATCCGATGCTCAATCTAACAAGCAGGTATCACCCATCACTGTTGGGAAGTTATGAATCCTTTGTCTTACTGTACTTAAGTAGATGTGTCAGGTGTCTGTACTTTTCTCGAATATATTTATTTTTTCCAATGACTACTTTTACTCCCTACGTTTGAAAACCGACTCCTCACTTTGTCAAAACAGACTCACCGTGGCTGAGGACTTCATTGATTGCGATCTTGGAGACCGATACTGAGAAACATAAACAAGGGAGAGCATTAATGATGATGGAAAGATTTGAAGAAGAAAGATATTTCATATCGCTGCTGACATTCCAAAAATTTCTGTCTAATCTTTGCTGAGCACACAGCTCTTGTTATTAGGTCTGCTGCAACAAAAAAATCTGCAACCCTGTATTGGTTTTTGAAGATTCCCAAACAATATACTGTACTTGATTAGTTTTTATTGAACCACAAAAACATGGTGTGATTTTCAGTGAAGAAGCAGATTGCTACAAAGAGCGGAAACGGGCGTCAATTAAAGAGCAAGTGCCGAAATGTCAAAAGTCTTTTGACAATGATTACTTGCAACATTTACTGACCCATGCGTTTTGGCAACAGAGGCTCTCTGCGCTTTGCTTTCTAGCCATGGGAAAATATCAAACCAAGTAGTACAGTATTGTAAATCACCTTATATACATATAATGTATTGGTACAGCCAGGCAGCACCACACCAACTGGTCAGGTCTAGCTTACATTTAAAACCCACCAAATTTTTTTTTCTCTTTGTGAAAATTTTGATTGGCTGTTATAATCTGACAAATTTTTTTGCCATTCATGTTCTCTTGAAGCTGTGTGAGGATATAGACGAGTGCCTGAACCCGCCTGCCCACGGAGGCTGCACTGCTAACTCCCACTGCTACAACACTATAGTAAGACCATAAAATAAGATTAAATAGGGACAACTGCAGAGTTCTTCTCAAAAGCTTCAAAGCCACCTGTCCGCTGACCGAGCACTGTTGTCTCCAGGGAGCCTTCCTCTGTGGGGACTGTAAAAATGGCTTCACAGGTGACCAGGCAAGTGGTTGCCAGGGCACCAGACTCTGTTCCAACGGGCAGCCCAACCCGTGTGATGCCAATGCCGAGTGTGTTGTGCAGCGAGACGGCAGTATCAGCTGTGCGGTGAGATCAACAAATGACCTCCTGCCCATCCCTTGAATTATTGTTGGGAGATCATATTGTATTGTGTTTGTGAAACTTTGACATTGCTACAAAATTTTTTGTTTGTGTATGTTAGTGTGGTGTTGGTTGGGCAGGCGATGGCTATAAGTGTGGAAAGGACACCGATATTGACGCATATCCTGATAATACTCTTGACTGCGCAGGAAACAACTGTAATAAGGTGAAGCATAAATCTCTCTTACTCTTGCTCTTCCAATTTACCTTTGTAGTTGTGTAAACCCGATACACCTACCTCGGTACATCCCTCCCTAGCCTCTCACCCACCTACCCATAATTATCTTCCTCTCTACCTAGTGTATGTAATCTAGCCTATAAATATGAAGAAAAAAAAATGAATGTGCGTGTTTCAATGTTGTTTCCAGGACAACTGTGTGTTCGTGCCAAATTCCGGCCAGGAGGATGCCGACAGAGACGGGATGGGTGACGCCTGCGATGAGGACGCAGATAGCGATGGCATCAGTAACACAGACGTAGCTAATGGATTCCTACATGCTAATATTTCCGCATACACCTCGGTTATTATTTCGGAGGCTATAATTCGACACTGTGTATGAACATCCCAGGACAACTGCTGGCTGGTTCCCAATGTGGACCAGAGAAACAGCGATAAGGATCTCCATGGCGACGCCTGTGACAACTGCAGAACAGTGGAAAATCCATCCCAGAAAGATACAGACAAAGATGGACTGGGAGATGAGTGTGACGACGACATGGACGGGGATAGTAAGTTTGTGCTCTTCATGTCAGTTTCAATATCACTCCATGCATGTGGCCATTACGAGGAGTAACTATAAAGTAACAAATAAAGTAACTATGACATGCAAAGTTTGTCGATCTCCAAAGTTTGGAGATGCTAGATCTTCTCACAGCCTCGCCGTCGAGTCACGGACAGAGAAAGTCATTGTTGGAGTGGTATTATTCAAATCCTCAGCATTGTTATCTCATAGTTTGGCAAGTGGCAGTTGTAAAAACGATTTACTTAGTGGTGTAATTTCACACTTGATGGGTGAACTGGCACTTCAGAAACCCAACTATTTGTTTACAAGCACTCCAAAGTAAATTTCCCACATTTATTGCCTACAAATGGCTGTAATTACAGGATGTCATTTTTGTAAATGCCATGAACTGGCTGAAGTCAAAGTTTGGATGTTTCAATAAGTGGGTTATGACTGTTTTTATTGCATCAAATTATATTAAGAAAAAAAACCCAAATGTCCACTTGAGACACTGTAAGGCACTTTGTGAGGTCCCTAAACCACCAAAGTCCTGTTTATAATTTCTACTCCTCTTACAACAACAAAAAATAATGATATTCAAATGTCAAGTTAGGGCGTCCCGGTAGTCCAGTGGTTAGCACGTCGACTTCACAGTGCAGAGGTACCGGGTTCGATTCCAGCTCCGGCCTCCCTGTGTGGAGTTTGCATGTTCTCCCCGGGCCTACGTGGGTTTTCTCCGGGTGCTCCGGTTTCCTCCCACATTCCAAAAACATGCATGGCAGGCTGATTGAACACTCTAAATTGTCACTAGGTGTGAGTGCGGGCGTGCATGGTTGTTTGTCTCTGTGTGCCCTGCGATTGGCTGGCAACCAATTCAGGGTGTCCCCCGCCTACTGCTCGAAGACAGCTGGGATAGGCTCCAGCACCCCCTGCGACCCTAATGAGGATGAAGCGGTTCGGAAGATGAATGAATGAATGAAATGTCAAGTTAGCACACCTAGCGCATGCTAAAGTACAAAACCAAGTATGTAAGGTGAGGATAGACATGACTCCCACTCCTTATCCTGGTCTGGTTATTTTAGTGGTCTCTCTCTAGCTAGCTGGCAAAGTGTTATCTTTTCACCACCCTCCTGCTCTTTTCTCTGCCTATTACCACTTCCCACCTCCTCTTGTTAGGTCATTTACGGTACGTTGAAGTTAATAGCTCAGGCGTCACCAGTTCTGCTGAAAACAGTGTGAAATGTTCAAATGTTCCAAGTGTAATTACAGGAGTTTTTCACCATCTGCCCTTCCACTCCTCCCTTAAATGCTGAATTTCCTCATGTTTTCCACTGGAGACTTCAATTCCGGACATATTATGTTCGGTCTGGTGACTACATAGCTGAGCTTCTACCTCCGAATTGTTAGATCTGAGGTTGGATTGATTGTAATAATGTTGAATAATGGTCAAGCCTGCCTCGTCCCAAAAATATTTTCCATGCAGGCGTCTGCCAATCATTGAGGGGCTCTGGAAATTATTTGACCCTTGTCTTAAACACACGGACATTTGGCACATCTACTTGTTTGTGTAGAGTTTAGGACTCACGCTGTTCATGATTCAGTCCATAATATAACACAGCCCTAGTGAAAAAAATTTGCTTGTCTATCAGGTTTGAAGAATGATGTGGACAATTGCCCACGTGTGGCTAACTTGGACCAGAACGACAAAGATAATGACGGCGTGGGAGATGTTTGTGACAGCTGTCCTGACATGGCCAACCCTAACCAGGTAACAACCCCCTCCGGCCTCCCCCAAAACAGTGACCTAAATCTTAAAAACGCTGACAACCCTTTTTCTTTTTCCTGATTGCAGGCAGATTCAGACGATGACCTTGTCGGCGATACCTGTGATGACAACATTGACACGTAGGGACTCATCCATCAGCTGTTTAATTGTGAACTAATACAAAAAAAAATTGTAGGAAAATTAATATTTTGATTCGTGATTTAATCATCTTGGATGTCTGGAAACATTTTAAGTTAGCCAAAAATAGTCAAAGCTTGACCCTTTCCATGACTGTGAATGAGAATGTTTGTTTACCGGTACAAATTTGTTTTTGTTGGACAACAGTGTTGATTGATGTTCAATGGAATGAAGAGCAATTTTGCAAATGATTGCTGTCCAATGAAAATCATTTGCAAATTTTGTTTTGTTGTTTAGCGATGGAGACGGCCATCAGAACAACAAAGACAACTGTCCCAATGTCATCAACTCTTCTCAGTTGGACACAGACAAGGATGGCACGGTGGCAAACTTGTCATTTGTCTTCATTTGAGTCTTATTGGAAATCATATGCGCCGATGAGCTATTGAGAACAAGAGTTGGCTAACTCCATTTTTGTGCAGCAATCAAGAGAGAAAATGCATGTTTCAGATTAGTATGCCCTTCAAACAAAATTGTATTCCCATTTTGAGACAGAGGAGGCAGTCATTTATTTCACCCAGGTGGCACTTTTTCCTGGTTCATCAGTGACACATTGTGCCAACTCCCATTTCCAAGATGGCCGCTCCCATGAAACTAGGTTTCAACCCCTACAAAAATGTCCTAGAAAGTGATGCTTTCAAATTGATAGAAGACTGAGAAAGTAAGTAGTGCTGTAGCTTGTCTGCCAGCACATCAGCATCTTAAATTACAATATGTGAATGGTATTTATCAGCTTTCTTGAAATATTGAGAAATGTCTGGACTTTGTTTCTTTTCTTTCAAACAAACTAGATACCAATCGGATCCAACCCTTAAAATATATCCAATTTGGCTAGAACTGAAATCAGTATGTTTTCATGCTAATGTCCCATATGATCCAAGCTTAAGATCATTACATTTGGCAAAAATGTCATTGCCAAATCTGAGGAAACACCCAATTTCTGTCCAAGCAAGTTCCCAGAAGCAATCATTGACATCTAAATGACCAAGATTCCAACCCATGCCCCAAGAGCTATTATTACAACCAAAAAAATTTAAATCACTCTCCTGCAAAATGAAAAAACAAAACAAAAAAAAACAAAGTTTTTTCCCATTCTAGTTCTCCGTGGCTCATGTTTACCTGTCTTGAAAGACCTGACTCTAAAATTCCCACATTCTTGTCAGGGAGATGAATGTGATGATGACGACGACAATGACGGTGTCAAGGACGATGAGGACAACTGTAGATTAGTCGCCAACCCAGACCAAAAGGACACGGATAGTGAGTATACTGTATTGACATTTTAACCCTTTCATGCCCCCTGTAACCTGATAACCTGATAAACTGTCCACTGTCGTAACCGCTGTCCCCGTAAGGGTTCATGACACTGTTATCCGAGTGTGTGTAAAGGGTGCTTCGTACCAACCGGTGTATGTTTGTGTTTCAGACAACAACGTGGGCGACGCTTGCCAAGGCGACTTTGACAAAGACAATGTTATTGACATCGTCGACCACTGTCCAGAGAATGCTGAGGTCACCTTGACGGATTTCAGAGCCTATCAAACCGTTGTCCTGGATCCTGAAGGGGACTCGCAGATTGATCCCAATTGGGTGGTTCTTAACCAGGTGACCACATAGCATGGCTATCTGCTACTGTCTGTCAAAAAAAAAAAAAAAAAAAAAAAGACCAGCATGGGGTACATAGCATGGACGAAAGCAGTGAGAGATGATTGTCATTCAGTGGCACAATGGAGGGCAGCTGCCGAAAGCAAGACTCTAAATTGCCCACTTGTTAAAATATAACTTTCTTCCGGCTTGAACCTTTTGACTATCATACGATTTTTATTTTGGAAAAATGTGACTCTTTGTTATTGTCAAGAAAAACTACCAACCTTTGAATTCCAATGGCTTTAAGGGGTACACGTGGTAGTTTTGTTTAAGTAGCGTTTGCATTATAACAAATGTCACTCCTATAGGGGATCCCTTGACCCCAAAACTTTGAGAACACCTGATCCAAGAATATCATATCATTCTGATTTATTTGCACAAGGGAATGGAGATAGTCCAGACCATGAACTCTGACCCTGGCCTGGCTGTAGGTAAGTAGTCCTTCCCTCATGTTTCTTTGATGCTCGAGTGATCTTCTCCCCAAATGCTGCCTCCGCGCTACGCAGGCTACACGGCATTCAGTGGCGTGGACTTTGAGGGAACTTTCCACGTCAATACCGTGACAGACGATGACTACGCCGGCTTCATCTTCGGTTACCAGGACTCCTCTTCCTTCTATGTGGTCATGTGGAAACAGACGGAGCAGACCTACTGGCAGGCGGCGCCCTTCCGAGCAGTAGCCGAGCCAGGAATACAACTGAAGGTATGTTCTTGCTGTCTTCATCTGTTTGGCAATTTCTTTCCCCACCTGATCTTCTGTGCTTCCCTCCTCATCAGGCAGTCAAGTCCAAAACTGGCCCCGGCGAGTATCTGAGGAACTCTCTGTGGCACACCGGAGATACTCCAGAGCAAGTTCGTCTTCTCTGGAAGGATCCCAGGAATGTGGGCTGGAAGGACAAGGTGTCCTACCGCTGGTTTCTCCAGCACAGACCTCAAGTCGGCTACATCAGGTGCACACGTGCATGCGACTATGCCATCGCGGCACAAACTAACTAGTCACCGTCTTCTAAACTAGGGCTCGCTTCTTTGAGGGCTCGGACCTGGTGGCGGACACGGGTGTGATCCTTGACACCAGCATGAGAGGAGGCCGGCTGGGTGTTTTCTGCTTCTCCCAAGAAAACATCATCTGGTCCAATCTGAAGTACAGATGCAATGGTGAGTGCTATTAGTGCAGTCAGTCCCACAGGAAGTGCAAGTCGTTTACAACAAAGTCCCTCTTTTCTTGCAGACACCATCCCCGATGACTATGAGCAGTTCAGTGCCTAAAACACCAATTGAAGGCTGAGAAAGATCATAAAATCTCACTTGCAGCCATGATAATAGTTTTTACACAAACTAATGGACGTGTGTATCAGCAGGTACTGATTGCCTTTGCATTATCCAGCGCAGTGTTTATCATCTGAACGTTTAATGCTGTTCATGAAGATTTAATAAAATAAGAACTCAAGCTTCAAGCAAGCAAGACATTTCGTTCATGAAGCAGTTAGTCATTGGCCGGAAGAAGAAGAATTTGTTTAACTATATATGGGGTCACTGTGGCTTTAGCCCCTCCCATCCCACCTCGATCCATTTATTCCATAGTCTTGGAAGTCATCCAGCCATTGTGTTTCACCTTGGAAGTTCCACTGCATTTGTGTACAATATTCTGTCCAAAAGGAAGGGAAGGACTTCAAGAGGATGAATGTCGCAGATTCATTTGTATCTTTAAACCAATTATTTCATGAATACCAGTAGATTTTCACTTGAGCACAAAAAAAAGGTTGTGAGGGCTGAAAAAAAAAATCACTTTAATGGTTAATGTTAGCACAATACAATGTAATCAAAAATGTACATACGTCATTAAAAAAGATTTGTTTCGGAAAACAATGGGGTTTATTGGTGGTGTGTGAGAAACAATTGACTGATTTCCGTTAACTCAACATCCAGTGTTTAAAGTATCAACGGATGCATAAAAATGTGCCGGAAACACAAAACCAATTGCAAGTTAATATATTTTCCATGTAGGTTAGTTCAGTAGTTGTTTTCCAATCATCTAACTTTGGCAAACAGCTGCATGCTTTATAGCGAGAACATCATTAACTGCTGTCATTGTTAAATACGACAGTAAAAAAAAGAAAATAAGTCAGTTGATGTACAGTTGACACAACAATGATGAGCACGTCAATAAATTGTATACATGATTCTTTTTCTACACAAAAAGATTTTGCTCGAAGGGAGCACTGAGATCGACAAAACTTCAAATACCCCAAAGCAATAGCGATCGTTTCTTTTGCTCGCATAAAAACATCTACAAAATGGCACACAATATAACAAAGCATTCTTGGATGTAAGCCTGAGAAATCAATTTTTTAAATGGAACTCGCTTTTGACACATTCCCTCACAAAGGGACTCAAAACAAACATACAAACTAAAAGAATTTCAGTATAACAAAGCTCCCACACACTAAACAGATTTGTCGGATTATTTTTGCTACAAATTTATGACACAACTGTCTAGAATTAGGGGGAAACAAATACAAGACTCACACAGTGGAAAACCGCCAAATGTAAAGTCAGAAGGGATGGTGCGGAAATTAAAAAAGTCTGGACACATGGACCGCAACTAATCGACTTTGCATGACTTTTAAACAAGAATGGAATACAAAATGTCCAGGGACAGTAATTGGAAATGAAAAAAAAATTGGAACAAAAATACCAACAATGTATCAACGGCGTGAACAAAAACATTTGCACCTTGTGTCATAAAAGGCATCAGATGTTCCTCCAGTTCCAAAGTTGAAGATAACATAGGTCAGTGGTGAAAGGTGGGAGAAAAAGAAAAAGAAAAAAAAAAAAGGTCACTGGTCACTTGGCTCAGCCTCAAAGCTACATGGCGCCATCTCAACACCGGAAGTCACCCGACACGAGTGTGAGTGCGGTGTCTTGTGTTCTAGGCCTCAAAGCGCTTGGGGCAGATGATGGGAGCAATGAGAGTCCCCATGTAGAGCAGGAGACAAACCCACGAGGAGGAGATCTTGATCCAGAACACTGACCAGCTCCCGTCCAACAGCTTCTCAATCCTGTAGTTGTCGTAGCTGAAAAGGATAAATCAAAGTGAATGAAAAACGTGGGCTCTGTCAAGTCAAACAACTTGGAACTCATCCCCAATTCTGAAATCACAATATTTTAGTCGAATCTCAGTGAGACCAAATCCGCCCTGCTCTGTTTAAAAGTAAATAAGCACGTGTGGAAACTTACTGGAACCAGTTTGTAATGGTCATCATGACATAAAGGGAACCCAGGAAGTAGACAAAGTGGAAACATTTGTAGCTGTAGTTGGTGGCCTCGCTCTCGTCATACACCACGTTTTGGCCTGCACCAGTCTTCTCTTCTTCACAGTCATCTGAAGTGGATAAAACTTTAGTTAGATTTATTCACTTAAAAAAAAAAACCCCAACAATTTGGGATGTAAATATTTCGAAATGTATCTCATCAAATTTTGGTCTAGAATTTGTTGATGCTGTAAAGCGCAGAATTGGCAGCAGTTTAAATTTAAGACTGAAAATCTCATTGAATGTTTTCTGTCAGCTGTTAAGATTCTTAATTTGTGCGCATTCATCCTCTTCATCTCCTGCAGGGGGAGGTAGTAACCCACAAACGGCTCCACACTTGTCATGCCAACCTCCTAGTAACAGTGACATCATCTCCGTTTGCTGACCAATACTTTCGAGCCATTCCGCATCAGTGTGATGAATAACAATGAGCAGAGGCACGGTGTGTGCACACTACCGCTGGGAACATATTCACACACTCAACAGGCAGGAGGGACAAGGGTATGTTGGGGAGGCAAGGAGGAAATGAAAAGGTGCGAAATTTAGGAAATGGAGAAAAAAAAAAGTAATTTTCCTACCAGTGTCATCTCCGAAGCAGAAGCAGCAACGTGCTCTCTGTGGCATAAAGACAAACAGAGTAAGTCCATGTGGACAAAAATGTTTTTTGGGGAGCAAAAATAAAAAAATAAAAAATAAGAAAAAATAAAAAACACAAATTGTTTGATTTTAATGAATTTAAAATATTTGTTTTTCTTCTGTTCATTTCATGTAACCCATTCACAAATGTTATTAAACAACACACTCAAGCAGAGTTAAATAAAATATGAGAGCGTTTACTTCGGTCTCCGGTTCACTGTTTCTGATCACTCGGAGCGCCGCAGATCTTCGCTTGATTGTGGAGGTCAAGCTAAGGGAGGAAGGGTGGAAAAACAGAGAGGCTGTTATTTTCCATCACACGTCTTTTTTATTTATTTTTAACCAATTGCTGTTTTCAATGTAGACGGCGACTGGGTTTAATTTGTTCCCACTTAGTGAGAGTTGTTACCAGGAGTAAAGGATGCAGCCAAACAGGATAACGGCTCCCAAAGCTTTGACGATCTTCTTGTCACTTTCCTTCCCAGATTTGAAGGGAAAGACACACACGGTTGTGTTTACGCCATCTTTCTCCACCACTGCAAGTATAAAAAGCACCAGCAGCTTTTAGCAGCGGCGTGTAAAGCAATATCGTGCATATGCATTAATTAATACAAGAATGATCACTGATAAACTATTGAAAACTGAGGCTGTGGCGATGGGGAAAATGATGGGGAAAAATGAAGGACACATGGGGGGTAGGAAATATGACAAGAGGGTTGACAGTCTGCTATTGTACTGTTTTTTTTTTTGGATTAATTATTAATGCCATAGGGTTACTAAGATTGGAACAGAAATTGTATTGTATATGACAAAAAACGTATTCATGGCTAACACAGAGTTGAGAGTAATTGCTTTAACTACATGCCCGTTTGGCATGACGTTGGCAAGTTAACTGCAAGATTTCCCATTGTGGATGACTGTCACGCATGGCAAAAAAATGAAATGCTTAGTATAGCTGAGAGAATTGTGCGCAGTCCTCTTCCATTCTCCTTGCATTTAGGTGCATAAATGTTATTTGAGCAATGAACCTGACAGCAACCATCATTTATAACGTCATAGGCACATGTGGCTAAAAAGCAAAGCGTGGAGCGTATATTGTACATTGGTGAAATGCAGAGATTTCGTCAATGTTTGTGTTAATACCATATAACGACAGTAGCCATGGAAATACGCTTCTTTCTTGGCAAGCGCGCCACGTTGTTTGTGGTTCAATAAAATGATCCCACAAATGGCACCTAAAAGCTTGTTTCCCTGATTGCAGTTTTTCCTTTGCAGCAAGCTAGTAGGTGTGCGAGAGGCATTTGCCAGGTGTGCCGTTATGAGTCAGCGACTGCAATTTGTTTGAAATTGTCCGAACGTGAACCAATGACGCCTGAGTCACTGTGACTTTATGAATTGATACTCACTTTCTGTTGGTTTGCTGGAGAATGCTGAGAAGGTGAGGTACATGACATACACACTGATAACTCCCGGTTGTAGCAGGCCAGATTTCGGCTGGACTGAGGGAACACAAAGGTAAACAGAAGAGTGGGTTTTTATGTATTTTTTTTTCCACTCTGTGGGAACAAACTGAGCTATCGTGTCAAAGCAAATATCGAGAGAAGCTTTCATTTGTGAGTCAAGGTCCCTACGTTTCTGTATGACGGGGGAGATGGCAAGCAGAGAAACGAGGAGGCAGAGGGTGCCATTGATGCCCAAGAAGATCTTGTTGAGACGACATGCCCCTGGGTGGGTGTAGAACAGACCCATGAAGATCACAGCTCCCACCGCAATGCTGAACAGCACCAGAGTCACCAAGGCCAGCGCGGCATACCACAAGCGGTTATGCTTCACTCCTGAGCTCCTGCATAGGCAAGGAGAAAGAGATAATGGGATCAAACGAAAAGAGGGTTAAAAAAAATAACATGAATGTGGGTAAAGCAAACGGAAATGTAAAAAAGGGGAAAAAAGGCAGAGAAAACTAACTGGGTCCTAAAGAAATAAATCAAAGACAGAAAGGTCTGGTGTGTCATTCCTGAATGAGAGTCAGCACAGCACATTCCTTAAATGTGGACAGTAGCGGCCTGCTGCCCAGATCCGTCCTCCCACAACAATAACAACACACTTCCAAGTCTCTCTCGCACAACTTTTTTTCCCTTCATATAACTTCCCCATAAACAAATATGCCCGACCCCCTTGAGTTTTCTCATGATCACCGTTTGCATTGAGTGCTCCCCCAACGGCCGGTCAGATTGACTAACCAGTTTGTGTTCCATCTGTGGGCAAACTCCACCAGCAGCATGAGCTGGATCAACAGGAAGAGGAAGCCGCCAGCAGCTCCGATATAACGCCACACTGGGGAAAACATGAAAATCACTCCATTGCCTGTTCATGTGCATTAACTTGGTGGCTTGTGGATAGCATCTACTCTTAGAATAATCAGCACAGCTCCAAAGGCTACTCTATGCTTATGTCCATAACATTATTGATCATTACCGCTCTGATTGCAGACTTTTTTCAAGGTGGGAAAAATCTAAATGCATAAATGTCATATACAGGATTTACCTTCCAGAAACATTTCCTCTTGTGGAATGAAAAAGCCTCCTGCACAGCTAGCCACAAGCAAAATTAATTTTGGCAACCAGAACCTGAAACAATAACATAAATATGAACAAAAATATGAAAAAAAAAAACCACATTCCAGCTTGTTAGTATAAGAGGCTGAGTCAGTCCCTGGGCACCATTTACACTCACATTCAATCATTTAGATTCAATTATCTGAACATGTTTTGGGGCTGTCGTGAGTCAGTCGAAGTAGCCAGAGAAGAACATGCAAACTCCAACATGCAGGGATTTAAAGCGAGAACCTCTGGACTGGGTTTCCATGACAAGTTTTTGCAAAATAAAAGCATTTTTTTTTTCCCCCAGTTCAAATATTCTCACTTTGATCCCCTTTCCTTTTTTGTTGTTTTTTTTAAAACTTTCTGTCATTTGGCGACATGGTGGATTTTGCATGTTCTCCCAGTGCTCGTGCGAGACTCTGGCTTCCTCCCACATTTCAGAGACTTGCATCGTAATTTAACAGTGAGTGTGAAGATTGTCTGGCGACCAAGAAGAGGAGAGAGGACACTACAGTGTGCCTGCCCAGATATACAGGCTCTTTGTGGTGTAACTCCACTTGGCTGAGCAGTGTAGACTGATAAATTCGTAGTTACAGATTGCACCAAAGCCGATTCTCGGCATTTTCTTGCCGCTGACGTCATCCACCCTTCAACCACACAAGGATGCCGTTTGTTAATGAAAGGAGCGGTCCCTGTTCTTTCTGAGTGGGTTCGAGATGTAGGGTTTGGGTTACATAACATCGACAGTGCGCTCTACCAAAGTGCCATTGAATGCACAAGTGCTGCACGCACACAAGCCATGGGGTGTAATATTTAGGATGAAGGTGAAAACCTATCGAGACTCGCCTGCAAATATATTTTCATATGCCCAGAAGTAACTTTCCGAATCAACTAGGACAAAGAATTCTTACCCGTTATGTATGGCCGCCCTCCAGCCGGTACTGTTATTGACGCCTATGGTGAAGATGGAGAAGATGAAGAAGAAACAGGCCATGCCAAAGCACACCTTGTAGACGGCAGAGTAACCAACCAGGGTCTTGCAGTTCTTCCCTGCATTCATCTTCTCGCACAATTCACTGTAAAAGGGGATCTAAGTGATGACATATACACAAAGACAAACTGGATTAGCTCACTGCTGTATCGAACCACATTGGAACCCCCAGCCACCCACCTCCCACCGCCTCGACTCATGTTTGTCTAGGCTTCAGTGAAAAGGACCAAAAGCGTCTATTCTGTGCGTCACGCCTCTTGAGAGGCAAAAAAGAGTGAACGGCAGGAACGACGACCCCTGATTTTTCTCCTTCACGTCTTCTTTCATCAAATGATGGTTGCAGGCTGTTGGGGGAGTATTACATGTTGGATTCAGTGTCTACAAACAGGAGACACAGATGAATGCATAAACAACCTTTCATCTGTAAATTGAGCGGACTGAACCGGGAAGAATGACGGTACGCGAAACACAACTTGGATAGATGCTGCCATCATAAAATATGAAAACAACATTTCGGACCTAAAAGAGACCTTACATGATTGGGATTAATGAAACATTTTCGTGGCCTTCAATGGACTGTAGATGATGCAAGATGAGTTTATCAAATTTGATAAAGAAAGATCTGAGAAATGTCTCAGCGGACGCCTGATGTAGTAGTAACTGCAAAAAAGAATTTAGTCAGCCACCGTGAGACAACAGCAGATTGAGTGCTCAGAATCGCTTTGTCAGATCAACACATAGTGTAAAAGGCCCTTTTTGGAAGCCTTTATCACGTTTTGAGGAGCACATTTGCATGTCCATTAAGAAGGGAAAGGGCTGTCTGTTTCAAACAACATTAAATCACAGAGCCCTCATTCGTACAATACTAGTTGTTAAAGCGGGGGATTTCCCACTGAGCGAAGTTGAAGTGGGTGCGTGTGGTGTGTGTGTGGGGGGGGGGCAGGGGGGGGACTCAGCTAGTACTACATGGAGGTATCAAACGGCTTGTTTTGCCAGGGTTCTACTCCAACAAGGAGATACACAGTGGGGAGTAATTATAGTATAGCTAACTGAAAACTGCAAACAAAGAAAATATTTTAAAATGATCGCCTTCTCAAGTGTTCACTTACTTGCCATACGGACAAAATAGGCCATTACACCTATGGAACAATTACTTGAAGAGAATTTAACTGTCCAATAGGTATTTAAAATAATTCTGAATAATTCACGTGTTTTTTTTTTTCAATTCAAACAACACATTACAGAGGATTCTCTTTGAGTGACTGCATTTTTTTGGATACTTTCCTTAAATGTCTCGTATGTTACGAACACTTACATTTTTCATCTCTTCCTCGACTGTGGGGGACATCATGATGACACAGACGACGGTGACCAAAAGAAGGAAGAGTGTGTACATGATTCTGGTGGCCGTGGACTGCTTGATCTTAGGGCAGCAGTTACAGCAGCATGAGCAGGCTGCTGAGCCGCAGCAGCAGGCCAGCTTCATTGCGGAGGAAAGAAGAGAAGATGAAGAGACAGACACATTAGGCATTAGCACACTTCTGTAGGTCAACCAAACAAATATACCGGAGCGTGGGAACGTGAGCTTTAAGTGCTGTCATCTATGTTATGTTACATTTTAACACAAACGACCGGTAATAGGGATTGTAACCTCTTTGCAAAAACCTGTCAAAGGTCGTAATGAACATCAAGGTTTCAGATTAGAAAGAGGTGAAAGACACAAAGGCTGGAAGTTTAAATAACTTGCTATGCTTAACATGGACTTAAATGTTCTATGACCGCGAGACACGAGGCAGCTGCCTGAGCATTCACTGGTCTCTATGGCTGTGTAAGGCTCTAATCAGACACACACAGTAGCACAAAGGCATGCTCTGCTTCTGCACAAAGACAGGCTGGACGTTCTATTTGGGAAAGAGAATGTTCTATAGTTGTAGTTACTGGAGTCACCCCACCCTGCTTTTTTTTTTTGCACGTCACTTCTCCCACGGAATGTAGAAGCCTGTATCTCACTGAGCGGCGAAGTGAGATACGGGCTTCAGCAGATACTGCAATCCTGGATCCTGAAGATGTCAAGAAAATATAAATACTCGGTGCAAGTCAAGAGCTGCTAATTCTTTCGGGATAAATTTAATTTGCCTTGCAGCCATGGCAGTAATCTTAGTCTTGATCAAAGTGCAAGCAGTAAGGCAGGGTCCCTGCTATGTCCTGTGGGTAAACCAATTCGCAATATGGTCTTCCACGAGGATTCTGTTCAAAATACCACACAGACGACTGATTAGCATTAAGATATAAACAAAGGAAGACTGTCATAGCCAGACCTAATTGATGCAAAGTGCCATGTAATTTTAACTCATTCACTCCCAAAGACGTATTTAGATGTCTTTTCAGACGCCACACATTTAATCCCAGCTCCTCATTTTATATTGACTGTACTTATATAATTTTCAGACCCTTTTCAAGTACAGTCAATATAAAATGAGGAGCTGGGATTAAATGTGTGGTGTCTGAAAAGACATCTAAATACGTCTTTGGGAGTGAAGGAGTTCACGGTAGGTGAGCCTGGTGTAAATCAGATACTCTTTTTCTCTTGAGATTTGGGAACATGGTTGAGTTTAGAAATGAGAATTTCTAAATGTTTTTGTCGCACGCAATGATTATGACCTCCATATGTAATCTACTCATTTGCCTGTCTTGTGGCATTTAAATAGAAACCTTTAGCAGGTGTGGTTCAAACCACAGGGTTGGCAAGTTCTTGGCAAAGTTCCTGGCTCGATCCCCGACTCCTCCCCCAAGGCTGTGTCAACACACTTTAGCTCCCGTGGCCAGCATTTTCCTCCATGCTGCCTAACAAGATAATAGTATCGCACCCCACGTCCTCCTCAAAGGGCGATTAATTAGACAGCACAGAGTGAAATGAACCAGGAAACAAATGGCCATTTCACAGAGAGGGTGTTTGGATTTCATTAGTTGAAGGGGGCGTTTCACCAGGGAACTCTCGACTGCGTGTGGGCAAATGACAGACTCTGCCAAGAGTGAGCGAGGGAGAGGGGCAGGACCAGGAGAGGGTGTCTAAAGAAATGGTCTCAGACACGGATACAAAAAGGAGTATCCATGGTTACCAACGCTGCCCTTAACCACTACATGGCCCCTTTTCAACCGCCCGCCTGGCCGGCGAGCATATCGACAGGTGGTCAGCGTGTCTCTTACATATGTCCCTACTTCAACGTCCATAGCAACCCCCCGCTTGCTTGTCATGTTGCTCTGGCCGTCCCACAAAAAGATCTTTATCCTTCCTCAAAATAACTCCCTCACAAATGTCTCAATGGAGAACAGTCAGTTTCCCCAAAACGATTTGTCATCTTTCCTTCATTCCCCACCCAGAAAAAAAAAAACTTACTGTTACCAGTTTTAGATTTCTTTTCACTTTTCACCCTGTCTTGGTGATATTCATCTGCCCTTTGACCCCATCTCAAATTCTCTGGGGTGAACTGTGCTCTTAGCAACAGGGATGCTCTTTGTTGGACGCAGCAGGAGGAAGACTTCTGGAAATATCTCAAAGGTTAAATTTGAGTTTAAGTGTGGTCTTGAAGAGAGAATTGTCTTCATCTGGCACTTCAATGATCAATGATCAAGGCTCAAAATGTATCCAATACGTGAGCAGTGCTGTCTTGCAGAGCACTTTGGATAATGATCATCCCTTCCATATTGTTAACTACCATCCTATCTCCAAGCCAAAATGAATACAAAACATTAGTGTGTCATAATCACAGGAACAGTAGCTAAAAACAAATTGAGCCACACAAAGGTGAACAGACGCTTCCGTTGTACAAGCTGGCTTCACTCAAAAATAGGTTGCTGTTCATAGCTCGGAGAAACACAAACAAAAAAATAAGAGGAACTCGGTTGCTCTAAGATCTTCATGATAATGGCCGGGGAATAACGCCGACGAGGTTGAATCACGAGACAGAAACAGTTCAGACGAAACTCTCGACACTCCCCGCTGTATCAAATTACAGCAGAGCAGCGAGGAGAAATGTCCGAGGGGAAGGAGGAAAAAGGAACGACATCAACGACAATAGAAAACGATTCATGGCACAGCCTCCCTCCCGCTGAGAGAACCTCCCCGGGTCACCTTACACGGTGACACCACCATTGTTGCAATGTCTAGGCAGCTGCGTACACACAGCAAAAATGTATCACTCCTCTGTTTTCTGTGCAAACCAAGTCTTTGCTTCTTTCTTGGCAAAAACAGCCCATAGCTATATAAGTAAAGTACAAATTACGAGTGTGTGTGTGTGTGTGTGTGTGTGTGTGTGTGTGTGTGTGTGTGTGTGTGTGTGTGTGTGTGTGTGTGTGTGTGTGTGTGTGTGTGTGTGTGTGAGAGCAAACAACATTGGCTCACTCAAGCTAGCTCACTATGAAACAACCTCACACAACCAAACTCAAACATGTAACATGGTAACAGCTTCACCATTCACGTGTAAAATTAAGTACTTAAAATTTAAATGTTTAAAAAAAATCACATCAGTTTAAAAAAAAAATTGGTTAATAGTTAAAACAAATTATTCACAATTTAAAACAACATCTGTGTCTTAATTCCATGTCTGCGACATGCTTTTGTCAAGAGTTCTCTTGTACTTTTCTCATCTTGCCAGAATTTGCCTGTTTTGAAGGGGATAGCCGCCCCTTTCCCTGCCCCCTAACCAGTATGGCCAATTTCCAGCATGGCTTTCACAACCATGACAAATAGGGTGGAGCTCGGGCGTTAAGCCAAGCCAAGCAGCTGATTGTTAAATTTGCCAAATTGTGACTTCCCAATTTGTGAATTCCAGACCATCTTGCATGAAAAACCATTTTCTGAAATGGGCAACTGAGAAAATATTACCTTGGTTGTAGAATTTCTCACATTATTGGTTGCGAGGTACTCCTGACCCAACTATTTGCATACAAGTCAATTTTCCATGATATGTCCTCTTTAAGTGAACCATCAATGCTATGAACGTATAGTTGGAGCATTCTAGTCATAGCTCTCAATCAGTCCATTCAATGTGAGCACTTGCAACAGTTGAATTTTACACGTGATTAACTTACTACATTGCCATGTGAGTTGGAATTTATGTTAACACTTCTCGAATCACATAATCAATGCTCACCAGTTAACTCCCATCATATGCCTAAATTACAAGGTCAGCACAGAGCGAGTGATAATTACTGTGAGAAATGATTGGCATGACGAGTGTCTTCACATCGTGTGAATATCAATTACACATCAGAACATATACCATAAGTAAAGGTAATTTGAGCATATGTTCTTTCAGAAGTGTGTATCAAAGTGATAGCCCTTCATATTAATCAATACCCAAGAAGTAGCTCTCAGTTCCCTCTATGTCCTCATGTACTGTGCCAGAGAGTCGTGTAGCCTAGCTGTGCAGCTTACATGCATCCACATGGTTTCGTGACTGTCTTACAGTCACAGCCAATGCTCACAGCACTTTGGATGCAAACTCAACACTGGACAAAAGCCTACCCCCTACCTCACTGCAACATGGTGGAGATCTCCAATCCCACTGAGATGTTATGAGCGACTTGCTCCCACACACATGATGACCATTCTTTTTCCAAACCAAACAGCGCTCACTGCTTCTTAATTTCCATTTGCGGGCCAAGGAGGAAATGAACAAACCACACTCCAATTTGGGCTCCTTGAAACCACAATGGACACAACATTTCAATCTCAGGAAAGTTAATTACACACACACACACACACACACACACACACACACACACACACACACACACACACACACACACACACACACACACACACACACACACACAC
>CAAKHF010024991.1:19310-32500 GCA_901007745.1 Hippocampus kuda | reverse complement strand
AGTGTTCCATTAACCTGTCATGCAAGATTTTGGAATGTGGGAGGAAACCGGAGTACCCGGTGAAAACCCACATAGGCACGGGGAGAACATGCAAACTCCACACAGGAAGGCCACAGCCGAAATCGAACCCTGCATGTCCGCACTGTGAGGGCGACACGCTAACCAGTCGACCACCATGACAAAACATCAATTTCAATCAACAAGATTAAAGTCATTCAAATCGAAAAATTTTTGGTGACCTCAAGAGGCTGATGTCATCTCGATTTCACATATTTGTAGCCCTTTTAATGAGCGCCATTGTCAAGTCAAGATATATTGCTTTCTGCCCAGTAAGACTAAATAGTGTCATGAAAACAAAAGCTGCGTCAAGGGATGTGCACACTGATGCAGCCAAGCCAATGAACATTTTATGGATCTGCTCCATGACAGATGTCTTTATTTTTCTTTTCTTCAACGTTACATAATTTACATTGTCTTTGAGGGGTGGAGAGTCTGTGTTGGGGGAAAGTTTATTTTTAATAGTTACTGTTATTCAAGTGATATAAAATACGGTAATCATAAATCAAATACCATACGCGATGCGTGTAGTAACCGTAAAAGGGTGGCCAATTCTTTGCCACTCATCCACCCCTTCATCACATTGACTTGTTGAATGCAGCAAGTTCAAATGCAATAGTTCTACCATAAATTCTTCCTTTCAAAGACAAGAAAGCAGTCAGAGGTGACACAGTGTGTCAGCCCTGTGAAATGTACATGTACTGTAGGTGAAAAACGTGTGTGTGTGTGTGTGTGTGTGTGTGTGTGTGTGTGTGTGTGTGTGTGTGTGTGTGTCTACAAAATATGCATTACTCACAGTATAGACATTACAAACAAAATATTTTTGTGAAATTTCCAGTAGAATCGAAAATGCACGAGCTACTATGCAGTATAACCTTTACAGGTACCCTTAATTTTACTTTGAACTTTTGAAGGCACCTCCAACTCTTCAAGGTTATCAAAGAGCTATATCAGCAAAATTCAGCACGGGTATTTGATCCATGTATCAACCAGATCTTTGGGTACAACCAACCTCTGCGTCACAGAAGGACATAAATGAATGTCCGGGGAAATTTAAAAAAAAAAATCATAATTATTAAAAAAACACCTGTTGTGAATTTGACCACTCAGTTCTTTGTTCGAGAATAACATGATGTGCAACAAGTACTGAAGCATTAACAGTTAGAATCATGCTTTCAAATGCTTAGAAAAGGTCAAATTAAGCCCACCTATAAAGATTATAGTCAGAAATAATTTTTTTCTTTTTTTTTTTCTTTTTTTTTTGGGTGCCCAGTTCACAAGCGCATGCATGCATGCGCGAACATGCTTGGATGCACTCAGCCATTCGGGAGAACTGCTCTTGTCACCATGTGTTTTTGCACGGCTGCCAGTTTTAAAATTGCAATTTGATTTGATTTGATTTGATTTGAACATTAACAATAATCACAAAAAAATATTCCAATAACAATATCACAAAAAAATATTCCAATAGTTTTTACAAACTTGAAATCTGTTTGAATATATTGAAAATGTGTCATCATTGTGAATGTGTTTGAGAAGTAAACACAAGTGTCACCAATTCTTAGCTTCAAATTTAGGTTTCAAAGCTGGTCTTCAACATACAACCTTCCAGTTCCGGAGGCATGTAATATCCATTTATTTCCAGGACTACAGTACAGTACACCTCTTGTCCACACTGGGGTCACAACCTAACCCACGAAGGCACATGGAGCTTCTGCCACCAAGTGGCCCAATGTTGTAACATCAACTTTAACCAGCCATCTCACTACAATACTGTATTTCTGGAGCTAATATAAGACCATCCAGGAAGTTACCTCACGGTACACTTGCCTAGAGGTGGCCGCCATCGACCTCGCAGTTGAGAGGTCTTTGGTTTGAATCGTATCTCTGGCACTTCCTGTAAGGTATTTACAAGAGCTCCCCATTTTAAAAGTGCAAATTGCCATGGTCTCTATTAAAAATAAATAAATAAAATCTGAAATAAATTTTTACATGTTGCATTCATTTTCAATGAAAGCAAAATATGGAAACTACAATGTATGCCGTACGTTTCCAGACAAAAGTTTTGTATGCCTACACCACCTATAATACCCGGCATGTCTGAAACTCAAAAAATAAATAAATAAATAAAACGCTTTCCGTGCTGTGGAAACTTCTGGCATCCCGTGTATAGAGGAAGCTCCAACAGTGAAGAGTCTCTTCGAAGATGCTGTTTGACCCCCAAATAGGTTTAAAAAAATATTTTCCCCACACAAAATAATCAATAAATAATTGAAATGATCTGCGATAACCTTTATCAAACATTTATTAACCGTACAGATATTTTTTAAAGAAACTTTTTTTTTTAAAGAAACAAGTTCTTCATCAATCATGCAATTGTAAATTTAAGGTGTTGTGACTTTTGGCTTGTCCTGTCAGAGGTTGGCACAAGTTACTCACGTAATTCTTTTTCGCGCAGTTTTTTTTTCCACGACACAAGCCACCTGTGGGGGGGTTTTGTTTGTTTTTGTTTTTTTGCGATCTGGGTATTGGTGTGCCTTTCATGTCATATGGCTATAAAAAGTCTACACACCCCTATTCAAATGCCAGGTTTTTGTAGTATAAAAATGCTAGACCAAGACTAATCATTTCAAAACATTTCCCACCATTGAGGTGACGCTACCAGTATGACTCAATTGAGAGAGAAAAAAAGGAAAACATTTAAAGGGGGGCTGTGTTCAGAATTAACCAATCATGTTCAAAGTCACATTAAAATGGGATTCAGCTCAGACCTGCCGCATTTTTAAATGCCTTAGATTAACCACAAAAAAAGTTTCAGGTGCTCTAATAGACTTTTCTTGTTATTTTTTTGTTGTTACATTTTATAGCAAATGTCCGCAGAGAGCTTTCACCACATCAGAGGAAGCTCATTGATCAAAGAATTCCCAAGATATTGAACATACCATGGAGCACAGAAAAAGGCTGTCATTATCAAGTGGAGAAAGCATAGGACAAAAAAAAATTGGACATCCCTCCAAAATTGATGAAAAGACAAGTACAAAACTGGTCGGGGAGGCTGCCAAGGGACCAACAGCAACACTGAGGGATTTGCAGAAAGTTCGAGCAAGTACTGGATGTTTAGTAGGCTATATGTGATAACAATCTCCTGTCTGGTCTGTGGGGTAGGTTGGTAAAATGGTAGCCTCATGTTACCAATAAAATGAAAAAAAAAACCCTCACTTGAACTCTTCCAAATGCATTTGGAAAAATGTGTTATGGTCTGCTGAAAACGTTTGGTTATAATTTCAAACAACATGTTTGATGTAGGGGCGGCCCGGTAGTCCAGTGGTTAGCACGTCGACTTCACAGTGCAGAGGTACCGGGTTCGATTCCAGCTCCGGCCTCCCTGTGTGGAGTTTGCATGTTCTCCCCGGGCCTGCGTGGGTTTTCTCCGGGTGCTCCGGTTTCCTCCCACATTCCAAAAACATGCATGGCAGGCGGATTGAACACTCTAAATTGTCCCTAGGTGTGAGTGTGAGCGTGCATGGTTGTTTGTCTCTGTGTGCCCTGCGATTGGCTGGCAACCAATTCAGGGTGTCCCCCGCCTACTGCCCGATGACAGCTGGGATAGGCTCCAGCACCCCCCGCGACCCTAGTGAGGATAAAGCGGTTCGGAAGATGAATGAATGTTTGATGTAATCACTCAATAATACTGCACATCACTAAAAGGACACCACAACTTCAATGAAGCATGGTGGTGAATGAATCGTGCTCTGATGATGTTTTTCTTCAGCTGGAACTGGGGCCATAGTCAAGGTAGAGGAAATTATGAAACGCTCCAGCGATTGCCTGTGGTGTGATCAAAAGTCAGCTGTGCACAGGAGACAATCTGAAAATTGAACAGTTTTGGCATATATGCTACACCTAAACGTTACACTCCAACCAAAACAGTTACAATAATAGCGGAAATAGTTTTGATCTAGCATATTGGTGTCTAATTTTATATCACAAAACCTGCCATGCGGACAATACAGTGTGTATGTGTGTGTGTGTGTGTGTGTGTGTGTGATTTAAAATTTATATATATATATATATATATATATATATATATATATATATATATATATATATATATATATATATATATAGACCTCCCTATATTTTATCTGAACTTTTACAGTGTTCAAATTTGGCTGTTCCAGACATGCTTGCCATTTTTCACATTATTTGTCACAGCTGAGAAGTGTTGTAGTTTTCTGCATTTGTATGTGGTGGCATAAGGTTCAATTGGTTATTTGGGAATTATTCAACAGGCAAATGTCCTCATTACGATATGTAGCGTTAGTGCGTCTGCTAGTGTGTGTCTGCAAGTATTGTAACATTGACGTTCGCTCACCTACTGACGTGACAGCACCTGACACTGCACGCATTAAGCAGATGCATCCTATCTCTGAAGCAACAGCCTTGGTCTACTTTTGAAAGAAGAAGTGAGTATCTTTGTCTTTTTTTTTTTTTACTTTCACAATAGATGTATTATTATGCATCAAAATGAGAGCAACAACATGTCAAACAATGCAAATTAACAAATAATATAGTAATTGACATGATATTAATCCACTGGCTACACAATGTAATATTCTGTCATATTTTTTATATTCAGTAAGTGTGCACTTCATTTCATTCCAGACGTTTATAAACATTTCAACTGAGTGAGTGTACCAATTTTAAAGAAGTACATGACTGTATCTTTATTTAAAGGTTTGTGTTCAATAGATCCTGATTGTGTCATTATTCAGTAACTGTGAATATGAGTGTGAACGGTTGTCTGTCACTATGTGATGGCGCGGCAACCAAAAGTCTCGTCTGAACAGGTTAAGCAGTTTAGAATATAGATTGATGGATGATGGATGGAATGAGTGGATAGTTCCTGCTCTTAACTAGCTGTATTAGTTACAGTTGACAATTCGTGCATTGATGTAAAATCATCCCAATGATAGGCAATGGTGCTAAATGCTTTGGTTAGTATCCTAGATGTGATAAGCAAAACAGCCACACACACACACACACACACACACACACACACACACACACACACACACACACAAAAAATGGCCCAGCATACTTAATAGTGTTGAGCTCATCATAAAAATGTAGAGCATTTTTCAGGTTTTCAAGTTAACAGGAAACTTAACACATCTCAGCATAGAATTATTTGGGTCTTTGTTGTCATTACACATAAATCATTTTCAAAAGTGACCAAATTGCTACATAAAATTATGTTTTCATTTTGTCAAGTAACTTTTTAACTTTTAACTTTTGTGATTAAAGAGATCCGAGTCAACATGGTGCTGAGCTCTTCGCATGTGAAGGCACAAAAAAATTGAGCTCCTTGTCTGTGTTGAAAAATAGGTTTGTCTGTAAATTAAACCTCCGTGAAAAATGTGTCTAAGTCCTCTGTCTGATTAAATGAGTTTCATAAATATAGAGCACAACATTTTTCTGATGGGGTAAAGCCTTTTCTGAATTACTCCCACTGGCCTTGCCTCGCCGAGAGTAAGAATTCAAATTTTTTTTTGTTTTTATTCATTTAATTATTAATATGATGGTTCCTAAATTTTGTTGGTTTGATATTCATCATGATCATGTGAAAGTTTACCTTGTTTCAGAGCGTCCGATAATTGTTTGCTCAAATAAAAAAAAAAAAATCCAATTGTTCTTATTTTTACCAACGCCATGTTCGCAATTTTCATTTTTTAAAAACCCCAGTAACATCGAACTATGACTTACCAGCTGCGACCAATATAGAAGCATTATTGTAACGTTTGGAAAGTCAGAGCATAGACAATAAGAGTCTCCTTTACAGTTTAGAACCGTGATTCTCAACCAGTGTGCCGTGGCACATTATTGTGCCATGAGAAAACATCAGGTGTGCCGTGGAAAATTATCCAAAAGCAGTTATTTGGATGAAAAATGATTTATTTTATAATTTATAAAAAGTTTTTGTTCATTTATCTATGCCAACCACCTATAGTCAAAGGAAGAACAACCAAATGCTCTTCCACTAGACGGCAGAAGGTAGATAATAAAACTGTGCAGCCTTTTTTTGTGAATCGTTTTGCTTAATGGGTTAACGGGTGAATAAGTGGAATAAAATGAACGTGATTAAAAAAATAAAAATGAAAAATACCAAGGCTACTGTAGAGCCTACTTTGCTTTTCAGAAATACAAAAATGCTGCACTGTAAATGGGTTGAAGTCCATTTGTGACCAATTCTCAGATAGAATCTGTTAAGGTTCTTTTTTTTTTTTTCCACTTCATGTCCAAAAATAGACTGAGAACAGACGTAACAATGAATCGGTCAATAGTTTGTACCTATGGTTGCGATTAGGCATTCGTTAATGTTCATGTCCCATGTGTTCATGTGTTCAAGTCCCCCCCCCCAACTAAAATTTGATGTCAACTTCAGTGCTATAAATGGAGTTGAACTTTTCATGCGTTCTTCGCTCTCTTTTGTCCATGTTGCAACTTCTGAAGACATTTGTTGTGGTGAAAAAAGTTCAGGTCACAGCACATTCCTTCCTGTGGCCACTTTGTACTTGGCCATTGCGGGTGTTGGTAGAGATTTGTGTGCGTTGCTAGGAAACTGAGGTTTTCACTTTTGAGAACATATCACAGAGCATCAAAATCAAAACTGCTTCGCTGTAAGTGCAGATGGATGTTATCTATCTTTTATTTTGAATATGGAAGATGGGCAGAGTAATATTTAACTACAAATGGAGTCAGTGGTATATGTATGTGGTAAAATCTAAAAATGTTGGGTGGGTTTTTTTTTAGATTTTACGTTATCTCTACAAATGTGCATAAATGCACCATGATTTTCACATATGCTCTTATCCTTTATGGATTAAAAACAGAAATGTCACGGCTAGCTTTGACAGTGTGACTCTGAGTAACACAGTATAATTCTCAATATGTGTTTGGTGTAACACAAATTGTTTGACTTTGTTTTGGGGGGTTTTTTCCCCTCCAAAAAGCACCTGCTCAACTGAAAAATTAGAATTTAGAGAAAGGAGGCTGTGAGAGTGGACCACAACTTCCTGTTGTGGCTCTTGTCATGAGTTAGATGCAGTCTTGCTGTGTGGGTGTTTTTTTTTTTTTTTATCAAACATGTCTTTGTAACGGTGTCATTCCCGGAAAAAAAAAAAAGAATTTTTGAATGTGTTAATCTAATGTTGGTAGAGCCAGAGGTGGGTCTCATTTCGGGTCACACACTAAATTAAGATACACATTGCTTGAAAAAAGAAAGGGAATATGAACTCAATTCCCAAATCTCAAAGCATAAAATGTATTTCAAATGACATTCGTAATTGATGACACCATCCATCCATTTTCAACGGCGCTTATCCTGAACAGGGTTGCAAGAGGGTGCTGGAGCCTGTCCCAGGTGACTTTGGGCGGAAGGCAGAATACACTCTGAACTCGTCGTCAGTCAGTCACAGGACACATTGGAAACAAACAACCATTCACACCCACAGCCACACCGTCACTGAGTGGGACGCGATCAGAGGCTGCACGCTCACAAGTCAGGAGAGTGTACCACTACGTCATCAGTGACCTTAGTTGCATCATTTCTGAATAAAATAGCATAAGAATAGCAATAAGATACAAAGAAGATCACAGGCTGGGCCAACCTTTGTGAGTATCCTGAAGAAAATTTCCTGTATAATATGGCTTACTTGCTCCTTGTGAGAAGACGGGTGGCCTGGACAGTGTGCAATGAGGGACTGTGGGGGACTTGATTCAGGATTACCTTTTGTCTCGACACTACTGAAATATTCTCCCACTCATTACTGAAATGGACTCACACATACTACTGATTTTTTTCACTCTCAAACGCTCCTTAAATTCTTTTAAACACCCGGGTTAATCATAGTTTTTGATTTTTCATGATAGTTAGATTTGATTTAGTTTTAAGGTTTTTTTAATTCAATTAATTTTTAGAGCAGGTTAGCTTTTATTTATTCTCATTTTCGGAAATGTTTCATTTTAGCTCATGTTTTTAGTATGAATTTTAGTTTTTTGTATCGGTAGTATTTATCATGTGCAAGATTTAAAAAAAAACAAGGTCACTAAGTAATGTTTCATAAAGTAAAGCAAACAAAAATTCTCTAAAGAATGTTTGAGCTTCTTCTGTAAGGATATATGCAGTAATACCTAAATTAATAAACCCCGAAAGGTCATGTATGAATAAACTGACAAAGACTGAAACAAAGGCCATTTTCGTTGAACTCATACTTGGTAGTTACTACTTTTGATCGTTTTACAAAAAGTTAAGTAGTTTGAAATATCATAAAAAAATGTTGCAGCTTTGAGCTAAGAAAAAATAACATTCAAATTAACTGGGCAACTCTGATGCCAGAACACCAATATGCCAAAAAGTATTACAAATCACTCACTCATGTCCATGAGAGTTGCTCAATGGGTGTGGCACTATTTAAAGGTAAAATGGTTTGTCATAAAATTCTATTCCTGTGTAGAAGAATGTTCAAGGGCAAAAACAGACTCCCACTGCAACTGATGATCAGCATATTCCTATATTCCTAAAATATTTAAGTGGTAACCCATTAAATGTTCTTCTTTCCGTCTGTTAGCCCTTCACGTATCTCCTGATTCCAGGCCTCCAAAGATCAACTCATCTATCTGAAGTTTCATCATGTCCACCGACCCTGCTATAGAATTGCCTTTCTTCTACGGCAGCATCAGTCGCTCAGAAGCTGAGCAGCATTTAAAACTGGCCGGTATGGCCGACGGCCTCTTCTTGCTACGACAGTGTCTGCGGAGTCTGGGTGGATACGTCCTCTCTGTTGTGTGCAACTTGGAGTTCCACCATTACCCCATCGAGAAACAGATGAATGACACTTATTGTATCACGGGAGGCATACCTCACTGTGGGCCTGCTGAGCTCTGTGAGTTTTACAGCAAGGACCCTGGTGGGCTGTTGTGTGCTCTGAAGAAACCTTGCTTACGTTCCTCGGACACACCGATCCGGCCCAGTGTGTTTGATAGCCTGAAAGAAAACATGCTGAGGGAGTATGTGAAACAGACCTGGAACCTTGAGGTTAGTTTCTACCGACAGACTCATATGATCTAAAGATTGGAGATGCGTCATTCATGTAACCAGAATTATTATGTGTACTACAATGAACCTGGCACATTTGTAGGTCGGCATTCACGATATTTGTGGGGTATTCTGTTTGGATCAAAATCATTTCTAATATTAATTTATTACTTTAGTGTCAGATTTTGGCCTTCAGAGAACAATGGTGAACTGGGGGTAAGAGCTTCATTTAGTCAGGCTGATAGAAAACAGGGTTTTGCTGCCATCTTGTGGCACCTATCCGCTATTCCAATTTTTTGGGGGTTGGCCTTCGATTACTTTGCAGATTTTTATTTCAATTCTCAGCAAGTTTATGGAGATAGGGAACACCCTATCCACAACTGAATTCACTGCATTTTATTCTGATTGTAGTGTGCAGTGGTTCATACTGCATCGGTTCATATTTTAGGTTTTTGTATTAATTTCACGTCGGCTCAAAAAGGAAAATTGGCGGTCTTGCTTTTTGAGTATTTTACTTTGTTCTACATCAGTGCGAATTACTACCAAAATGATAAATGTATTTTATTTTTTTCAATAAATATCGATCTAACCAGGACAATCAAATGAGCTCTATTAATTTTGCATAAGACATAATGTATTAGATCTCATTAGACTGTCTATTTAATGAAATAACCAAATGAGTGTTAACCACTTCAGACATTTTCTCGATTATAGAGTATGCTTATCTTCCACTCAGGGTGAAGCCATGGAGCAGGCCATCATTAGTCAAGCTCCACAACTGGAAAAGCTAATCGCCACTATGGCCCACGAGAAGATGTCGTGGTATCATGGCAAAATCTCCCGACAGGAATGTGAGAGACTGCTCTACAGTGGAACACAACCAGATGGCAAATTTTTGTAAGTTGCTCAGAGTGATGCATTTTTTATGAAGCGTGCGTAAAAGATCTTTCCAGCTTGTCGAAAGCAACTTTCCTTTCCCAATTGTTTTTCAGGATTCGTGACCGAGAGGAGTCTGGTACTTTTGCACTCTCCGTTATGTATGGAAGATCCATTTATCACTATCAGATCCTCCAAGATAAGTCAGGGAAATATTACATGCCAGACGGATTGAAGTTTGACACTATTTGGCAGGTACATATGTACCTTTAAACATTTGTATTTTGTCATACATATTAACCCTTTCAGAGACAGCGGTTACTACAGCGGACAGCTTATCATGTTATCAGGTTACAGACGATCATTATTGGTGCATGAAAGGGTTCATTTTTCAGTCATACTGTAATGTAAGTTAATCACGCACATGAACCGTCACCTTCCCATGTTGGAGGGGTTTATGTGTCCCAATGATGCTCGGAACGAAGTTGTCTGGGGCTTTATGCTCCTGGTAGGGTCACCCATGGCAACCAGGTCCTAGGTGAAGGACCACAAAAAACACAATTCACACCTGAGGGGTCAGGTGCTTTGTGAGCTGGGCTGGGGGGGCGGGCTCCTGACCCCGACTCAGGACGTTGTGAATTAGTGGGCGCAATACTTTGAAGACCTCTTCAATTCCACCAATACGCCTTCCTTAGAAGAAGCAGAGTCTGGTGACTCTGAGTTGGTCTCTCCTGTCGAAGTGCTTCGGTGGCAAGCTGTATGTTGGGGGGTGGATGAAATCTGCCCAGAGTTCCTCAAGGTTGTGGTTGTTGTGGGGCTGTCCTGGTTGACACAGCTCCGCAACATTGCGTGGACATCGTGGACAATGTCTCTTGATTGGCAGGCCAGGGTATTGGTTCCTCTTTTTTGATTAGGATGCCTCCTGGACACTTCCCTGGTGAGGTGTTCCAAGCATGTCCCACTGCCAGGAGGCACGGGGGACGATCCAGGGCAGCTGGCCTAGGAACGCCTAGAAGAGTTGGAAGATAGGGCTGGGTAGAGGGAAGACTGGGCTTCCCTGCTCAAGCTGATGCCTCCGCAACCTTACCCCGGATGATCGGTCGTGAATGGATGGATGAATGGATGATCTCATTCTATTTATTTTACCAGCTGGTAGAGTTCCTGAAGATGAAACCTGACGGTTTGGTGACAATTCTGGGCGACCCATGTATCAACAAGACTGCTGCAAGTAAAGTAGATCTTTATATTTCTTTATATGTAAATTCATTTAAAGCAAGTATTTCATTTTTTTTTAAATATGAAATGTACATTAACTAGTATAAAGTGTCAAAATGATACAATTGATAGCTGAAAATGAAAATACTGAAAAAGTACTTAAAGATACTTCGTTGATTCAGCAAATTAATGATTTGTGTTGTAATATTTTCTTTCAGCCAAAAGAGCTCTACTTAGTAAAGCTCTCATTTTGGATGTGTTGTTTAATCCACTGTCGACTGATGGCTTTGTCCCCCCCCCCTTGTTTTTTGTTTTTGTTTTTGTTTTATACATATAAAATATCTTTCCAAACAAAAATCAGAGACACCGAGCCTTCCCGCAACAGTGAGTATGAGTGCATGATAAAGAGTTTAAGTCCTTTTATTTCAGCGATTGTAATTAAATTATTTACTCTCCTGCTTGCAGAGGCGAAAAGGCCTAAATAGCTACACACCAACACCTCGAGGTCAGTCGCCTACATTGCACTTTTGTGAACAATCTCTCCATTGATGAAATAATCTACAGATTTGATTTTCCATCTCAGTAGTTTAGCTGTTAAGAATTGCAAAGGATATGTAAATCTATGTGTGTTTCTTGCTTGATAGCTATGGCTGTGAAAACAGTCACACCTGAGCCTGTAGATAATGCTCTTCCAATGGACTGCATTGGCTTTAACCCATATCACAACCCCAATGACATTAAGAAGTTTAACATCCAGAGGAAGCAGCTTTTTATTGATGAAGTGGAGCTGGGCTCTGGCAACTTTGGCTGCGTCAAGAAGGGTGTCCTTGATACTGACAAGTGAGAAAACGTTGGATGACTGTTAACAAAGTTTGAGATGAACAACTTTGATGAAGAGTTGTTCATGCCAAATCATTTCTTTTGGTTTTCCATTAGGGGCCAGTTAGATGTAGCCATCAAAGTGCTGAAGACTGACAATGAGAAGCTAATGAAGGAGGAGATGATGAGGGAGGCAGAGATCATGCACCATCTGAGTAATCCTTTCATTGTTCGGATGCTGGGGTTATGCAACGCTGAGAACCTGATGCTCGTCATGGAGATGGCTGCTTCTGGGCCTCTCAACAAGTTTCTCTCCTCCAATAAGTGCGTTTGCGTTCATATAGACCATTTCATTATGTTTGTATACAATAGGCATCACAGCGTACTTCCGGGTGGCCAAAGACTGAGTGTCTCCTGCTGAAATGAATTGAAATGGTGAAAACCTTGCATGTGGGGTTTTGCCACAAGACATGATTTCCTTAGTTTTACGGACCGCCGAATGACTAAGTAGCCACAAATCACAGGGCCCGCAGAGACAAAAAAAAAAAAATCCTTTAAAATCACAAATATGGACAATTAGGACTTTTTAAGTAACCCGACATGCATGTTTTGTCGTGTTTTTTGATGGCAGCAAATAAGTAAACTAAACTTCAACCTCTACTATTGCAATCACCACAGGGATACAGTATCGGTGGAGGACATTGTCAACCTGATGCACCAGGTGTCGATGGGAATGAAATATCTAGAAGAGAAAAACTTTGTGCACAGGGACTTAGCAGCTCGAAATGTCCTGCTGGTCAACCGACAGTTTGCCAAAATCAGTGACTTTGGGCTGTCCAAGGCCCTGGGAGCAGACAGTGAATACTACAAGGTACAGAGGTCCAATTGTTATGAGGAATTCTAACACCCTACGGCTTATCGCCATACGGTGTTATCTTTGTAGGGTAAATACTAAACGTATTTCCTTTTGCCTTTATTTACTGACCCTCATCTGAAAGGAATGTGGGAATCACATATGGTAACCAAATCATTGAATGAGAGGAAGAACATTCAATGTTCAACAGTATTTGGAATTTACTTTGGCAAAAAAGAATTTGAATATGTACTTTAAATGTATGATATTGAT
>CAAKHF010024991.1:0-19290 GCA_901007745.1 Hippocampus kuda | reverse complement strand
GGTCATTGCATGGCATCTCCCCAACAGCTTGTTGACATTTTGTTGTCCACAGCAAAACTCAAACCATGACCCACTGATTCCAAAGCCTAGGTTTTACCCAATGAGCTACTTAAGATCCAATCAACAGTAATAAACAGTAATTTTGGCATATGAAACCCTGAACAGGCCCGTTCTTCAGGACCATGGCCGCTAAAGTGGTATGCTCCTGAATGTATTAACTACCGCAAATTCTCCAGTAAAAGTGACGTGTGGAGCTATGGCATCACCATGTGGGAAGCCTTCTCATATGGCGGAAAACCTTACAAGGTACTGTACAGTACATGCAGCAATGGCTCACAACAGAAATTCTGAATCAAATGCTTGCGTCGTGTTCTGTTCAAATCTGTCCAGAAAATGAAACAAGTGGAGGTGAGCAGTTTCATTGAAAGTGGGAAACGCTTGTCGTGTCCAGCCAATTGTCCAGATCGAATGTATGCAGTGATGCAAGAATGCTGGATATATAAGTAAGACAATTTTATCAAAATTATGTTTTGTTTTAATTTTAAATCATGACTTTACACAGTATGTTTTGGGTGATTGTGTCCTCTCTCACCAGACATGAGGATCGTCCTGACTTCAAAAATGTGGAAGAGACCATGAGATCTTACCATTATTCATTATCAAAAAAGGTTAAGCCATCGGGTGCTGCCACTGCTGCAGAGCTTAACGAGTAGACATAAAAACAAAGCACATTCTGTGCCATGGCTACACAATGTGTCCATTCATCTGATCATTAAACAAGCAAAACAAAGAGCTATTTATGAGCCGTCCACACTGACCAGCCTTAACTCTGGCCGTGATACAGCTAAACAGGCCTTGGTGGTGATCATTAAGCATTTGGAACATGAGTGTGTCAGCTGTATACACATAACTGTGTAGGATCTTTTTGTCAGTTTGAATGTCTGCATCTTTACATTAATGAGCAAACCGTTTCTACTTTTATTCCCCTTCATAATATTGTACTGTTAAAAGATCCTTGGAGTTGCTTTTTGGTGGGGCCGTCTTGAAATTGAATGAATAAATTGTAAATCATCTCCATAAAATAAAGGTCAGTTAGTGTACTGAGTGATAATGCATGTGGGATACCTTTGAAGCACATTATTAGAATTAGGAAAAAGGCAGGAACAAAAACTCATTTGCAGACATCTGAATGCTTACCCTCATGTAAAACATTTGTTTGTCAAGAAAGGGGGAAACATGGGTTAGACTTCTGCAAATTAAGTACCACCTCTTATTTTCCAGCTTGACTATTTTTATTGGTGTAACTTTGCTGTACAGTAATCCCTCGTTTATCATTCCAAAAAGAACACATGATAAGTGAACTCCGTGTAGTCAGCTTTATTTTTTACAATTATTATGGATACTGTACAATACACAATACTGTATTGAATAAAACCAAAGACTAAACCTTTTTTTCAGGCCCATGAATTAAAACAAAAACAAAAATATCTGAGTTTTCTTACAAACAACATAGTTTTTAGAAATAGTGTCAAGAACGTTTGGTCGACATTGTGGGTTTTGTTATGGAGAAAATTTGGCAAGCTTTACAGCAATGAGACGCGGAGGCTGTTGAAATGAGACTACAGGCCCTTAGCCAATCAAGATGCAGAAAACTGTTTTAAAAAAACCGCTTGAAAGATGAACCGTTTTATAGCCAGCATTACTGTGTTGAGAAGTTTCTTTTATGGATTTTTTATACATATTCACAAATTCACTTTGACAAACAAACATTGGTAGGCTTATGTAAACGCTCAATGCGCTCAATGAGACACCAGCGCAATACTGTATACTTAGTTCAAAGAGAACGCTGACTGTCCTTTACATTTTGCGCCTGTCTGTGTGCGCGCTTGCGTGCGCGCGCGTGTGTGTGTGCGTGTACGTGTGTGCGCGTGCGTGTGTGTGCGCGCGTGCGTGTGTGTGCGTGTGTGTGTAAAAATATACAACATAAAGAATAAGTACTGTATGGGAAACGCAAAAGAATATGTTGCCTGCAACACCTACACAGTGGAGTTCAAACCGCGCAAACCCTTGGCGTTAAATTGTTTGTTTTTGTTTCAAGCCGTTTGGCAAGGCAAGAAGTCTAAATGCTATTACTTTGAATGTCAATACCGGAAGTTGACAGAACTCCAGCTGTAACTTCTTGACGTTACTTTTTGTTTGAAAGGGAGGAGTCGAACGCTGACCGCTTACATATACCAAAATGTCATGTTGGTGAGATTTACAGTAAATCTGCATCATGAATGTAATTATGTATACACCTTTTAGTATTTGTACGTTATCGATATAACGGTGGTAACAGATTGCTCGCAATTGTGGACAAAACATCGAAGGAAATTGACGGAACAGGAAGGCGGAACAAGTAAGTTCGGAAAAGTAGCTTTCCACTGCGATTTCGTCATCGTCTGATCTGCTCTTAGAAAAACCGACTGTTTCCTTTCAAATATATGCACACTATACTATGTACTCGGTTGGAAAGTAACGTATTTTGTCGAATATGTCGATTTTGGATGCCTTTTTGAAGCAACAAGTCCAAACCGCGTAAGCTAGCCTCGTTACAAAGTTGGTACAGTCGTCATACGCCTCGCTGTTTAATCTCCTGCGTTCACGTCGGAAACGATCATGGACATTTTGGCTCGGTATTCAAATAAATTTCATTCCCCAATTGTGAAGATTCGATATACATGTTTCAGGTCCCGCTAAATCGTCGAGAGGCGGTTTAGCGTGGTTTTATTGTCATTCCGAGCATTCTTTAGTTTCACAACCGGATTAGTTACTTGAAATAGGAAATGAGACATTGTGTTGAACGTCGTAAACGCAAGCTTTCCCTTTTACTATTCAACTTTTTACTTTTAGAGAACCGTGTTAACGTTCATCCAAATGGTTTTTTTCCCCCCGCCATTTTTTTTTTTTTTTTTTTGGCTGCGATGTTCCATCTGATATTTATATTCCGAGATTAAAACAGTTTGCATCCATTAAACATGCATGCAAGATTAGGCATGTCAGTGTCAAAAGTGGGACACAGATGCTGATGTTGTGTAATCCATTCCACACTTGTGTTTGCCAGCCTTTGTTGAGACAACGCGCCCATTTTACACGAGAACAATCTCACGGCACACCACCAAACATAAATGTCACGAACAAAGTATGAATACTGAAGTAATGATCCTCATGTTTCAATTTACTCAAACATTTATTTATTCTGGTTGAAATGTGGGCCTGTTTTAATTGAACACCAAGATGATATACTATCAGGAAGCAATGATTTTATTCCATTGGATGAATGGCAACAGGTGGATACAAGGGTTTACTCTAACTTCCAACCTGTAATGGGTGAGCATTCAAATGTTCTGCCTCTCACTATATGTCACTGGCACAGATGCGTTGACAAAGATATACTTGTGGCACTTCTGTGGATCTACACTATTACAGTATATGCATAATAGGCCCACATTAAATACACTGACAAACAAATGTTGGTGTATTTCATCAGACTGGTGTGTCCTGTTTAAAAGCAATGTATTTTGGATTTGGTACATTGTTGTACTTATTCATTTTATGGATGATTTTCCCTTTAACATCATAGTGTGGGAAATGATCAAAAACATTTCTCAAGTTCTCAAACGTTTTACACCATAAATACATTTTGCTCCAAGTACCACCATTATGACCAAAATTAGTAGGCTGATAAAAATATGCTTTTTTTTTTTTTTTTTACAGTGCATTGTTCTGCATCCTGATTGGATGTTTTTTAATGCTCATCCCGGAAAAAAAGGTTTAATCTTAATAAACCTATAAATAAATAAAAACCTAACACGAATAATCAGATGTGCACCTGAGTTAAATAAAAATTGAAGCTCAATACATGGTCAAGAACAAATATTTGTTCAAGATTATGTGCTTTGTGCTTAAATTAATTGCAGCTGAATTGTTGACGGACAAACAATTTTAAATGCACTTGCTAACTTTTTTATGAACATCATTTTAGTCTTTTAAGGAAACTTGCTATCTGCTATTTTCTTTCGATTGGTTAATTTTATGTGTTAAATGGATGTTGTTTATTTCGTTTTATTTTGGATTGAATTTAGTGATTATTGTGTGTAGCACACTTTGAGAACCGTTGATGTACAATAGCTTGGCTAACCAACCACCCTTTCTTTAACTTTCCTCTCTTTACAGAACGTAAACAGACGCCCCACAAACAGTCTTAGAATAACTGCACGGTTTGTGTACTCCATCTTTTGACTGCTTCCAACAAAACAGTAACTAATTCACCCTACGTGTTGAAAGCTAATCTCTCCGGGATCTCAGCAAGCAACCATGTCCATGGCCCTGAAACAAGTTTTTAACAAAGACAGGACATTCCGGCCCAAGCGCAAGTTTGAGCCCGGCACACAGCGCTTTGAGCTTCACAAGAAGGCGCAGGCCTCTCTGAACGCTGGCTTGGACCTGAAGCAGGCCGTGCAGCTCCCACACGGGGAGGATCTCAATGACTGGGTGGCCGTCCACGTTGTCGACTTCTTCAACCGCATCAACCTCATCTACGGCACCATCAGTGATTCCTGCACCGACCAGACCTGCCCCGTGATGTCGGGTGGGCCCAAGTACGAATATCGCTGGCAGGACGAGCACAAATACAAAAGACCCACTGCGCTTTCAGCCCCCAAATACATGAGCCTGCTCATGGACTGGATCGAGGTACAAATCAACAATGAAAACATCTTCCCTACTAATGTCGGTAAGTGGTGAAACAAGTTGCATATAGTCTTAAAGTCCAGAATTTCGAGATTGTGCCGACAAGCTGAACAATATGGAGTTAATTTTTTTCTTTTTTTGAGAAAAATATGTCCCAAAGACATCTATAATCTTGTGCTCGAAGAATGAAAGATATATTGGTAGTGATGTGAATTCAATGTACGACCTGTCACCTTGTGCATCACCACTTAACCTGAGTTTTACTATTGACAGTTGATAATTTATTTTTACACTTGTGAGCCTGTTCAAAACATGTTAAAATGTTACAGAAAATATGGCCTGTCGATTTAAAGGTTCTGTAGTGGTGACAGTTACATCTAAAATATTGTTTTGAAATCCAAACAAATCCCATTGCAGCTTCGGGATTGTGCTTGACCTTTGAGGTGCCACCTTGAATTCTAAATGAGCTCCGTGTATCTTGTTCATGTGATAACGAATGCCTCATTTTGGCCACAAAACCTTGTAAAATTCAAATGTTTATCATAATTATTCAGGAAATGCTTATTGTCAAAAGTGCACAATATTTCAGCAGAAATTGATGGGAGAAGATAAGATGAGCGAGAGATGCAGTTCTGCACTCTAATCAGTCACATGCTTGATAAAATCGACAAGGCTACATTCATTGCATTGCCGCCACTGTCCTGTTGCCATGGCGTTCGCATTCTGTATTTGTGAAAAGTGAGTATTGTTGCGGCTTTGCAAGCACAGGATTTATAAAGTAGGTCACGTAATGTACAGCAGGCAGTTATGAGGAGGAAAAGGGCTCTGACACTCATGCCCCCTGGAAAAGATTCCAGAGATATTATTGGATGGGTGAGAGACAAGAAGTGTCCTAAATGAATCACGCAGCCTTTCTGGCCCAATTGTGCTGCTTTTGCACATAGCATGACCCGGGCTCAACAAGGACAAGCAATGTGCTCACGCAAAATCTAGATCCCTGTATTCTTTTGTCAAATATTCACAACCACATGCTGTTAATTCCTATCTCCGTGTGTCTGACCCCAAGGTACTCCATTCCCTAAGACCTTCATGCAGGTGGCTAAGAAGATTTTATCCCGCCTGTTCCGAGTGTTTGTCCATGTCTACATTCACCACTTTGACCGTGTGAGCCAGATGGGAGCCGAGGCTCACGTCAATACCTGCTACAAGCATTTCTATTACTTTGTCACAGAGTTCAACCTCACGGACCACAAAGAGCTGGAACCTCTGGTGAGTTGAAACGGCAGCAGCAATTCACATGACAACAAAAAGAAATGAACACTTGCTTATGCTGGAGAAAATTACTGTTATGACAGTGGAGTGCGGTGACTGCATGCCTGTTCAAATGATACAATGGAGAGTTGTTTATTTATGTATTTATTTTGGCTTTCAAATATCACAATCGCGGAGTAATGGCAGCATAAGAAGAAAAAAAAACACACGGAATCATCTTGAGGTTAGAATTAGGTTGTTTATTAAAGTGGATCAAAATCTATGCGTATCAGATATGTAATTTTGAAGAGATAGGGATTTATTTCCACTTGCCTTCAGATATGTTCATATAATTTTTCAAAGTAAGGATTTTTACGTAAATTAGCATCTACAGTATCTGATGATACAAACAGGTGATGCAAAAAGATGAAAAAACACACGACCGTTAAGTGAAGTTCTATAGAGGGTTGTTGTATTACAGTGTTGCCTTAAGACATGAGTGACCTGACCGATGAGTTTTTCAAGATCCAAGCCATCATTTGCCTCCCCACCACCCCCTCCCCCTTAATTTATTTATTTATTGGTTTGACTTGTGAGATCAAATATGAGATAACTCACTATACAATAATCAGCAGTTGGGCAAATAGTCAACAATTCGTGGAAACTCCAGGTCGAGAAAGTGAAAACTCAACTCAAGTCAACTGTATTTATAGAGCACTTTCAAACAGCCATCGCTGCATACAAAGTGCTGTACATGGAGCAACTAACATATACAACAGTAAAGCAACAAATCGGTAACAAGGACGGTAAAACGCACCGAACAGCAAAACCAAGAACAAATCTGAGTCATGCTGAGTCAAATGCCGAAGAATACAAGTGAGTTTTGAAGATGGGCACCGAGGAGGCTTGCCGAATGTTCAGTGGGAGGTTTTTCCAGAGAGAGGGACCAGCAACAGAAAAGGCTCGATCCCCTCAGCCTCAGCCTAGTTCTCGATACCTCCAATAATGTCTGGTCCGCAGACCTGAGGCAGGTGTGTAGGGGCGGATGAGCTCGGAGAGGTAAGGTGGCGCGAGGTCATTTAGAGATTTGAAAACAAATAATAGGATCTTGAAAATAACTCTAAAATGTGTAGGGAGCCAGTGAAGGGATGCCAGAGTAGGAGTTATGTGCTCCCTCTTACGAGTACCAGTCAAGAGGCGAGCAGCGGCATTTTGGACCAGCTGGAGGCGCTTAATAGAGGATTGGCTCACTCCAAAGTAAAGGGCATTGCAGTAATCGAGCCGGGATGTGACAAAGGCATGAATTACTGTCTCAAAGTGTTCATGAGAGAGGAGAGGTTTTTACTTTGGCCAGCTGTCTCAGGTGAAAGAAGCTGGATTTAACAACGGCACCAAAGCCTGCAGAAGCAATGTGGGTGCTCAAACCATGCTCTTCTGACCTACACGTCATCGAGCGCCAAATATGCACGACGTGTGGGCGAGGGAGACAGGCTTGGGATAGACTAGTCACAATCGTCTCTGCATCTGCAAAGTTGTGAAGAGTATCCACCCATCCATTTTCTGATCCGCTTAACCTCACAAGGGTCGCGGGGCGTGCCGGAGCCAGAGAGTCAACGGCGTGACGAGGCACAAGGGAAGGTGCTGGGCGGGGTTGCAAAGATGCGCAGCCAATCAGCTCACGGTATAAATCCACTCGTGCTGCCATTGGTTGACGTTGTGCCCGGACCCAAAAATGCGCCTTCAATGAGTGCCCGTTGCATATACAGTACAGGCATGTACAAAGCCTCTGAGTCATTCGGCATTTTTTTTTTTCTGAATACAGTACCTTCGGAAAAAACGCGATATACCGTAGCAGCGATAAATGAAGCGCGATATAGCGAGGGATCACTCTAGTCTTAATTTTGTATTTGACTTTAATCTCAGTTGAAACATTCATAATTTGAGATTTGTCATGATGGGAAAAATTCAGCCACAGAGAGGTTTCATTTGTGACATAGTTCACTGAGATGACATTGTCTTTGATACACGCCTCAATCATGTGATTTGATCGAGAAACGATGGTCTCATTTACCGCCTCGCTCCTCTGTTCATCTGCTCAATGAAATATCTGTAAGGAGACGCTGGCAATGTAAACAGGAGCGAGGACATAGGAGGTTGTGAATAGTAAAATTAGATGAAGTCCTACAAGGCCATGTTTCTGTCTGTAAACACTGCGCCACATGTCATGTTTTGTGCGCATGCATGTCACTTCAAGGAAGCATTCCATTCACATTCGAAGTCATTTGTTTTTGCAACGTGATAAGAGTACATAAAAAGTTTGGCTCTGACCAAAAAAAAAAAAAAAAACCCATCTGAATGGGATGTCATGCCCTGCCGTGTGAACCTTACTAGCCTGACTGAGGAAATGAAATGTAGCTTTGGCTTGTGTATCACTTTGAGTTCTATGCCACATGTACCTATTTTATGCTGTGCTTTTGTGTGCTCTCCACAGAAAGAGATGACCTCTCGGATGTGCCACTGAGGGGACGGGGGACAAGCTGATCTTTTTAAGCACATGCCGGACAAAGACGTCTGTCCATCGGAGAAAAAAAACATGCAGTTGAGAATTTAAATGAAATACATTCATAAAGAGTCTATTTTTATATTTTAAGTACTGTTATCTATTTTAGGCTACAGACTGTAGTTTTGAAACAAGAAGCTCAAGTTGTAAGTGGAACACAGAAAATATTATCAGAGCAAGTACTAAGAGAACTATGTTGATATTTTTATTTGAATTTCAGATCATTCCGGCATGCTTTCGCTTTTTTTTTTTTTTTGGTCCAAAATGAAAATGTGTGGGGTTTGTTACTGTACAGCTGAATGATCACTTTGTTGCATTAAAAGGTTCTTACTTGATTATAATCTGAGTCAAGCTATTTGTTTTATCTTCTTTATGTTACTTTAACTCCTTGTGTGCATTTTACAGACACCCATCTGCGAATGGAGCAAAATAGTATTCGACCATTCTACTCTACAATGATGGCCGTATCATGGTTAAACAAATGTTCACCAAACTATTAGAATGGTTTGACTTAGTTTTTCACCGATGCAAACCACAAACCCCAATTCCAATGAAGTTGGTAAATTGTGCAAAATGTAATTAAGAACAATGCAGTGAACCCCATCTAGGAGGCCAGTCAGGTACTCTGATTCCACGCTGTTGTAACACAAACTGAATGTGTCTTGGCAGTGTCTTGCTGAGAGAAGCAGGGAGATCCCTGAAAAAGACATTGCTTACTGGCAGCATGTCGTTCTAAAACCTCTATGCGCCTTTCACCGTGAATGGTGCTTTTCTTTCCAAAAAATTTCCAAAAACAATCTGAAATGTGGACTCGTCAGACTGCAGCACACTTTTCCATTTTGCGTCAAGTCAATCTCAGATGAGCTCCTGCCCAGAAAAGCCACCCGGGAACGCCAGCTGGGTGCTGTTTATTTATCTAGCTTTCGAGTTGCATGGGAAAGAGTTTTCACTTTTCATTTGTAGATGACGCAATGAATTGGTTGTCTGAAGTGTTGTGTTGTATATCCTTTACACAAGGATGGCATTTTTTAAACGCAGTCCTGCCTGAGGCACCGAAGGCCACGAGCGTTCACTGTTGGGTTTCGGCCTTGCTGCTTTTGTGCAGAAATGTCTTGAGATTCTCTGCATCTTTTGCTGATAATATGGACCGTAGATAATGAAATACTGTACGCTGTACCTAAATTCCTTGTAATTATACATTTAGAAACGGACTAGTTCCTCACACACTTCCAAAGAGTTTTTTTTTTTTGTTGCATTCTTCAACTTTGCCAAGCTTTTGTCTCCCCGAGGTTTTTTTTTTTTTTTTTTTTTGCAACAGTCTAATTGTTGCTCCTATAGTTAAGAGACATCCGTCAAGTGCGACTGATTTTGATGAACTTGGACAGATTAGGTTGGCATGGCAACAACTACACAGTATAGTTGAGGCTGAAATCTGGACAAAAATAAAATCTCAACATCCACACATTCTGGAAGTGATGGAGCTCAGAGAAACACTGCTTAATGAAGATACAGGTTGCTGGGAATATATTCATACAATTTCAGAACACAAACATTAGAATTTAGGGTGTTAATGAAGGTTAGCTTCTGATTCTGTTTAAACCACCAGGGAAGAAATACCTTGCAGGTCATGACCGCTCAGCCAAACCGCTGCAATTTTGAATCTTGAATGAACTGAAGCATGATTTTGGAATGTGGGAGGAAGAGGGAGTACCCGGAAAAAACTCATGCAAGCACTATGCAAATACCGCACCAGAAGGCTGGAGCACTCACTGTCAGAATTGTGAGGCAGAACGTGCTCACCACGTGGTCAACGTGTTGCCCCTACTATAATCATCAAACAAAAAAATAGAATCCATTTTGAAATTTCAGGTAACTTTATGATGAATAACCACGTGAATTTAGTGATGGTTCGAACTCGAAAAACAAGGTACTCTCGAAATCCATCTGTTTTTAGTGCTTACTTCCCTAAACATTTAATTTGGTAAATTCCTGGTTTATATCCTTTTATTACCATAAATTCTGTTCATTTCCATGGAGGGAATGTTGCAATCCTATCGGATTCATACACTGAAATGAGAACTAAAAATACAGTGGTGGCTGGCAGGTGACTTTAACCTTATCAGGTTAGGGTTATTGTACACGTTTGGCTTCCTCCAGCCGGCAGTTTCTCAGGTGTCAGATCTGTTGGCGCATGCAACACATACCGAACTCCTCCTACACGAGACTGGAGCCTCACATGACATTAGCTGCTGCCAAACACGAGACGACGCGCGAGTTTTTTTCCAAGAGGACGCTAGGTGGCACCAGACGCAGCGATGTACTGATGAGTCGTCCTGAATCCCTTACCCTGGCTGTCATCCACTGCAGGCAAGAAGCAAAGGGGTTGGGGTTTCCTGACTCGGGTTAATGAGTCTACTGTACTCAACGGCTTACGTAATAACCAGGGCAGTGTGTATCCACACACACACAACAATTCAGGGAACACACTGAAGGACAACTTTGCTGCTTTGGGGTCGATTTAGATGCGAATAACGTCAAAAATGAGATGGAATCTTGGCCACAAGCGAGGAAATGCTGATAGTTTACTACCTGCACTAAAAATAAATTGTCACGTTAGCTTAAAGGAATGTTTTTAAAGAAAAAACATGGGAAATGTTGATCACTTTTCTACACATTTGCAACAATATTTGTTAGTCTATAGATACATTAATTGTTGAATTCAAATATTAAATGTGACACCCAAACGTAGTATGTTGAATCTATTTGTTTCGGGAGAAAGTAAATATTTAGCTGATATGCAAATGAAAACTGCCGATTAAAGGTCGAGGAAGTCAATGTGTATGTAGTGTCGATTAACGAATATAAAACATCTTATTCGGGGAAATATGGACTCTTGGACACATATAATGATTTTAAAAAAACAACCTCAAATAAACACCTTTGGAGAAACTTTATTTGATAAGTGTTTTGAATGTTCGGGAACCCAATGAAAAACTGCGACCCCTGGTGTTCTTTTTGAGAAGTAACATTTTGAGGTTCACATAAATGATTTTTATTGAACCACAATCTTGATGGCACCATTGTCAAGCCGAAATTGAATTGCTAGATTGATTCATAGGGATGGCAAATGTATGTGAAACGTCACGTCACGGTCATTAGAGCTTTTATTGAAGCCTCTTTATCCACTTTATTCTTAGGCCTCATGAGCCTTTGCATGAATTATGGGTAAGACTTCCGCTATCAACCTGTGTTTTGTTTACATGGTAACTATTCGAATGTTTGAGTCCTCTTTTTAGGTCAGTTACTTATACAATGGAGCAAAATTTAAAAAAAAAAATTAGGACCACTTCCTATTTATATAGCAGGGTAGAAGGATGACATCAAAAAGTGGCCAACGATATCGTACAGTCACATGTTAAGCTACTTTCTGAAATCTGTCGCTTTAGACGGTGATGCAACAAGCAATCAATAATTAAGTTGGTTGCGTTTTGTTAAAAGAGGATGGACACAATTTTATTTACTTTAAAGCAGAGGTAGTACCAGGGTCGTTGCTTGTCATCAGAGGTGGGAATAAGTCACATATGCGCCTTTCAAGTCTCAAGCAAGTCCCAAGTCACTATGGAAAAATAAAACTCAAGCAAATCAAGTACAGTCACCACCAAATGTCAAGCAAGTCAGGTCAAGTCATTATTTGTTCCAAGAAAATCTTGCTCAGTTGCAACATATGTTATTCATTCATTCATTCATTCATCTTCCGAACCGCTTTATCCTCACTAGGGTCGCGGAGGGTGCTGGAGCCTATCCCAGCTGTCATCGGGCAGTAGGCGGGGGACACCCTGAAATGGTTGCCAGCCAATCGCAGGGCACACAGAGACAAACAACCAAGCACGCTCACACTCACACCTAGGGACAATTTAGAGTGTTCAATCCGCCTGCCATGCATGTTTTTGGAATGTGGGAGGAAACCGGAGCACCCGGAGAAAACCCACGCAGGCCCGGGGAGAATATGCAAACTCCACACAGGGAGGCCGGAGCTGGAATCGAACCCGGTACCTCTGCACTGTGAAGTCGACGTGCTAACCACTGGACTACCGGGCCGCCGCAACATATGTTAGAGTGATCAAATAAAAACAAAATACAGGGTATCACCCCCCCCCCAAAAAAAAAAAATGCATACAGCTTTTAGCAGCTGATAACTCAATCGTTTGTTTTGTCTTTGCACATTGAACCCATTGAACCCAGTGAACCCAAATGAATCTTCTATTGAACCCATTGAACCAAATGATGGCAGCCAGTATTTTCAGCAAGATGGGACACTCCCACGCTAATCTCACAATGTTAGAGCCTTCCTTGATGAGATCTTGTCAAACATGTGGATTGGACGGATTTTTGTTGAATACCCTCCGTGTTCACCATGACCTCACATCACGAGGCTTCTTTTAATGGGGATTCCTAAAAGACAAAGTGTACGCAATGAGACCTGCAACAGTCACTGAACTAAAAGCAACCAGTGAACATGAATGCACATGCACATAAATACCAAATGAATTGTTTCATGATTTGCACTATTCTGTCGTCATTGTCGGCAGTGTCTGGACCAGAATAAACATCAGTTTGAGAACAGACAAAAAAAAAAAAAAAATAGATTGATGTTTGTAAAGTGGTTTACATATTAAACATGAAACAATTATATCTAAGACCTTGTTTACAAAGTGTTTAAGGTTTACATTTTTGGGGGGGACACCCTGGATTTTTTTTCATGACTATTCTACAAAAAGTACATTATGTCTAAAAAAATTAATGAACATTTGGATGTCTAAAATGAAATGAAAAACAACTTATGAAATCAATCTTTCCACTTAAAATTATAAGAATGCATGTTAATTTTTCATACTAACGTTTATGTGGTGACAAATACGGAAATATGCTGAATATAGGCATAAACATGTATAATCATCAGATGAAAAAAACTACATTTGTCAGATTAAATGGGCACTGTCACATCAAAAAAGGCGGATACACTCTCGATCAGAAAAGTACTGTATGTAAAGACTTTATTTATCCATGTTGTACTCTATGTATCGATGTCTATGCTTAACCCTTTCAGGGACAGAGGTGACTACAGTGGACAGTTTATCAGGTTCTCATATCTTCGACAATCATTGCTCCTTAAATAATCAGCGCTGTTTGAAGATGACAGTATCCATGGTGTTTAATCTATCGCTTTATCGGCTTCTCAATCAAATACAGAACTGACATGAAGTATTTGACCAGCAATTGATTGGCTAAAATGTCGAGCTAACCCAGCTGGCTTTGATTCACAGAGCTTTCTGAGATGACAGATGACAGAAAACGCTGTAGATGTCGCTCTCCTCCTCTAGTTTCAAAACCTTGCATGTTGTATTGCCTTTTCCCCCAGTGATATAAAAACGACATCCTTGAATCCTAAAACGTCTCCACACCTTTTTTCCTCTACACAGTTGACAGCTAGCAAGTTACAACACGCCGCTTTGTTTCTTTTGCCTTCAGCCGTTATTTTTCAGTCAGTGGTGGGCGGTGAGTTTTCTACCTGGGCCTTCAGTGGGTATTTAGTGATCACCTCCTGATAACACCATAACGTCACAACATGTACCCACCGCAAAAAACAAAACACTATAGAACTATGGCTATGTTCACACTGTAGAGCGTGTTACTAAACTCATCCTAAAAACATCTTTGCAGATTCACAGACGATTGTCGAGTCTCCCTCCCAAGCACTCTCACCCACGCGCATCGACATGAAAGAGGCTGATGTGTGGCATGAAAGAACAGCCTTTCACATATAAGAAAAAAAAACACCGTTCCCTTTATCTCCCAGTGCATCCCCTCAAGAACTCCAAACCTCTACAGTACAATACAGTATACTAGTTTATCAATATGAAGACTTTAAATAAATAAATGACATCATATTCACCAGAGATGCTAATGCAGATGCTCCTACCCGTCTGTGTTTGCTCAGTTGTTCGCTCTGAAATTGCGCCCCCCCCCCAAAAAAAAAAAAAATCCAGTTTGAAATCAAGCCCCTCTGCAAATAAACCATTCTGGGAAACAAAAGCCACTGTGTAAATGTCATAATTCTGTTTTTGTTTAGATTACATTTGGTTTTGTTTCCACCTGTTCTTGTCATTCCGGTCCCTTGTGTCAACCAATCAGCTCTCTCAACCCTTTGTGTCTTGTCCAGGTGTTCCTTGTTTCCTCGTCAGTTTGCTTGTATTTGGTTCCCTGGGTTCTGTCAGTCTTTTGTTGGATTGTTTTGTTGCTGTCACATTTTGTGTTACTGTCATGGTTGTTTCTGTTGCTGTCCCATTATTTTGTTTACAGTGGTGTGTTTTGTGCTACTGTCATGGATGATTGTTACTTTGATTTTTTGGTGTTAGTTTTTACAGTGTACCGTTGCAAGTGTTTTTTGGTCATACATTTTCTTCAGTACTCCCTGGTTCTTCTGCCTCCCTGCTCTTTTGGGTACACTAGCATAACACACGCCATGACAGTCACAAATAGCTCACTGCTATTTCCGGTTTCTTTACAGCAGTGGTTCTTAACCTGGGTTCGATCGAACCCTGGTGAATCGGTCTCAGGGGTTCGACGGAGCCTCTGCCATGGAGGTTAAGACACACCTGATTCAACATGTCAATTAGTTATGACTTGGCCATCACTGACTGCAGATGGTCACATTACATTGCTTGTCCAATCAGTGCTGTGGAAATTTAGTTCGCTCAGTAGTCAACGTGTGACTGTTGTGATAGTACGCCATGCACGGTTCATTTTGTGCACAATTAAAAACAACATATACTTATGTCTTGAAATTTTATTTACTTTTTTCAGTTTTTAATAATGCGGGGGTTTTTTATGTGTTGAATTTATTTTAAAAATCATATTTTTATTTTTCACTAATGAAGGGTTCGATGAATGTGCGTATGAGCTGGTTGGGTTCAGTACTTATAACAGGGATAAGAATCACTGTTCTACAGGAAGTCACACCCGCAATTATGCCTACATCAGAGCCCTCATGAATATCGAAAACCGAGTGAGAAGATGATGCCTACACAAAAAAGTTTGTAAGTGCCTGCAGATTCCACAAGATGGTGGCAAAGCACTTTTTTTCTGTTTGACAAAGCTATGGCCTGACAAAATGACACTCAACCCCTCAGTTCAATATGGTGCTTGTCATCAGTCCCCTGACCAGAGGGCACCAAAATATTCTTTTTTGTATTATCATTGAAAAACAGAGATTAGGTTGTCCGAACAAAAACACATGAAAAGGTGAATTTGCTTATTTGCAATTGCAAATAGGCCGTCCTTCATATGCAGGTATGCATTTTTTTAAATTATATGACGTAATTCCAAATTATTTTATGGTCCCTCATAAATTATGGCTTGTGGAACCCAAAGAGTTCCGTGGGCCCTAGTTTGTGAACCCCTGGTTTAAACAAATACACAGTACAGCATTGGCATCTTGGTTTGAATTTGAAAAAATCCATATGACGGAACTGCGCCTTACACTAACATCATGCATTCCAGGGATCTCTATGTCTGCAGCAACCTGATCCTCTCTGTGTTCTATTCAATGGACTCCATGCGTAGGCTGACACATGGTACGTGCAAGACGAGTGCCTGTGTGTCTAGTGCACACTGTCCCCTCCCCCTGCCAGACGTGAGTCTGTTGTGTTGGTTCCGCCCCTGACTGAGCTGTGAATTTCGCAAGACGTGCTCGCCAGAGGCCATGGACAAGTGGGAAGGACTTGTGGCCACCAATCAGACTGAACAGTGTCCAGTTTCTCTCCCAGTTGTTGTTTTGGTAACACAATGTTGTCAGTATTTGCACGTAAGAGAAAATTTTGGTCGGTTTCGTGACTCGGGCACAGAAGTGTGGAAAATGTACACGCCCCAACGGTTTCAGAGTTGTTTTGATGCCTTTCAGAAAAGATATTCGAGGAATTTAAGGACAGAATTCACTTGGAAAAAGCTTTGTTGTACACTTATGTGGTTATATAACAAGAGTGAAGAGCAAAGAGAAGAAAAACCAAGGCTTCTTGCAAGTTGGACCAAAACATATTGTTTACAAACATTGTTTGTTATACAATGAAAGCATGTCGTTCTTTTTAGTGGTTCCTTCGCCTGACTTTGTTGACAGCAGCGTGGGTTGAGTTCCCAATCAGGGACATGTGAATGCAAGTGTAAACGGTTGTATGTCTCTCAATGGCATGTGCCCTGAAATTCACCGATGACAAGTGCAAGGTGTTGTCCCCTTTTTCCCAAAGTCAACTGGGATAGGCTTGACCTATGACCAAGGTAAGCAGTCAAGAACAGTGATCTAGTTTGTTTTCTAGCGGAACTACCTCAAACTAAATTTACATTTTGGTGAGACCTTCCTGTCTGGGAACTTATTTCTAAGAATTTTCCTCTACGGATTGCTTCTAAGAAAACACACGCCTTAAATCACTGTGACCTTACAACTACTAGAGGAAGCTGTGCAGCTTAATTTGATACATTATTACTGGCTGCTCGCAAGCGTGCTCATCTTCCCAATGTTTGGCAGTTTTATTAGGCTTGCCTGCTATGTGCTACATGTGAATGCATTCGCACATGTACATGGGGCTCTTTTGATGCCATGATTTTATATTTAGTTTCATCTCTCTGCCCACCCATCCACTTTCTCTAGCGCTTTTCTTTATTTTAACCCTAGAGAACCCAAGAACCTTTTTCTTCTTTGGAAAATGATCAATTATACATTAAATGGCTGCTACCAAAAACATCAAAATATATGTTTTTTCAAAATATTCAATACTTTAATCCTAATTTAGGAATAGGGCCAAATCTGACCCTTTGGGATTTAAGGGCAGCATTTGAGTAGCAGAATTAATAGGGGTCAAATTTGACCCCGTGGGTTCTCCAGGGTTAAGATTGCATGACTGTCCATGTTTTATGTTATGTGTTGAGTTGTCCTGTTTGTTATTTTATGTTAACTTTTATGTTATGTTTATGTAAAGAAACCTGCCTTGGGACTATGGCTGAAAACTAGCATTTATGCTAAGTGTGGTGCATTTATACTGTTTATTCTTGTGTTGATTAATGTGCAATGAAATAAATAGTTGAATTAAAAATAAAAACTATTAAGATTATGGGTGATCTGGAATCTGTCTTAACCTGACTATGGGCTTTCAGTGAGTCTAATATGCATGCGTAAGGAACAGTATGTGGAAAGAAGCTGGAGTACCTTACGAAAAACAACACAAGCACAAGCGGAACATGCAGACTCCACACAGAAAGGCCATAGCTGAACCCTGTACCTCACACCGATGAGGCACACGTGCTCCCCACTACCCTATTTAGTATAGCTAGTTTTCAAAAATAACATTTGCGCTACAAAATGTTTGTAGCATTGATAATGATTTTTTTTCTCTCTTGCGATCTGCTTATCATTCATGACTTTTTTCGGGTCACTCGGTGGAGTGCTCCGCAGTGTAGGTTCAATTCTTGTTCAGAGATAGTGTGAATGGTTGTCTGTGTCTGTGTGTGCAGTGTGATTGACTGGTGACAATTCCAGTGTGTAGTCTGTCATTTGCCCGATAATAGCTGGCAACCTTGAATAGGATGAGCGATATAGAAAACGGACGGATTATTTGTAGAGAAGAATCACATGGTTCCATTGTTTTTTAGTCATGAATGTAATGTCTATTTCAACTTTGTGTTTGTTTACCAAATATGGTTCCTTTCCCCAAATGCCTAAACTTTCACATATAGAATGTAGTCACTATATCTCCCAAGACAGGGTCAGTGCTCTGATAAAATCTAAAAGCAACACTCACTGAAATAGTCAACCAAAAGGAATCATTCTGGTTGTTTCTGAATGATTGACACACACACACGCACAAACACTCCCACCCTCCCCTCCCAAATTTGGGACGCATATAGTTTCTGTGAGGAAAACTGTGTGTTAGTACAGTGAGATAGCTAGCTCCTAGGACCACATGCATGTGTTCATATTTTGGTGTCGCTAACTGCAAACAGTCCTTCTCATACAGCATCAGGATACTGACTGACAGGATATCTGGAAAATACCATCAGGGACACACCTTCCCCATGCCAAATTTCAAGCATGCTCTTGGAGTTAAAAGCCAAACTATGATCCTCTGAGTGTCATCAGGTTTGACATTGTTGTCACCTGAAGCTATTTTTGATTTCCCATTCTGCTCCTTTTGACCTCCTTTTTACACACACACACACACACACACACACACACACACACACACACACACACACACACACACACACACACACACACACACACACACACACACACATATATATAGTTTCAGGAGTACCGGTGTGGTTGCTCCTGCTTTGTCACACACTCTGGCCAGTGTAAGAGTCATGTCTGCATCGGTGGCAGAGGTGAACCACTTGAAGCCAAATAGTTTATAGCAACCATCTGTTTGTGGGACAGCCACTGTTTCCGTGCCACTGGCTGAAAAGACATACACGCGTGTAATAAGTCATGACACAGATGTGAGTTTTCCATCAGTTTATAATTGTGTATTACCGTATTGGCCCAAATATAAGACGGACCTGATTATATGAGGACCCCCTTTTTCAAGACTCAAATTTGAAAAAAGACTTTTTGAACACCAAATTAATTCTTATACAGAAAATAATTACAGTACATCTGAAACAAATGATTATAACAATATATTTGAGAGAAAAAGCAT
>CAAKHF010024990.1:0-14102 GCA_901007745.1 Hippocampus kuda | reverse complement strand
TTAAAAAAGTAGCTAACCACGCAAGCTACTTTTTTTGTTATCCTCCTATTCCGCTACATGAGTAGGAAGCGGGATTGAAATATTTTCTCTTTTAAACTTTAACAACAAGCGTTCATAGATTAAGTGTTTAACTGTCATAGAAATTGGACTTGTGCCACCAGTTATTCCCGTTCCGGTTCATACCGAAAGCCAAGCCAATAATTCACACGGAGCCTCGTGGGGCTAGGAATTGGGTGGATAAGAAACATAAGTACAGTCATAGAAATATTCCAGTTCATCCATTTGCCATTTTTCACTGTGGTGTAAAACTGCATTTTTCCAAGCTCCGAACATCATATAGATCAGGGGTGTCAAACTCATTTCACATTGTGGGCCACATACGGACTCGGTAGATGTCAAGTGGGCCGAACCATTACCATGATACCATACTGAGCTATGAATCACCAAAATCTCATCTCTTTCCTTTGTTTTGGTCTCAAGAAGCATTGATTGGTGCTTTCATACCATTTGCTGCGTTGGGTCTATCTCGGTGACAGACTGAGACTGCTGTTTTCTTCCCCGATCAAAAAAATGTTGTCTTCGACTGTGATCAAAACAGTGTGCCCCTAGCGGATAATCGAGGAGTTGCATTTTATTTAAAATATTCATTCTGTCTTTAATGCTTTTTTTTTCACTTTTAAATTATCCCGCGGGCCGGATCGAACCTCCTTGGGGGCCGGTTCTGGCCCGCGGGTCGTATATTTGACACCCCTGATATAGATAGATATAGATTTGTGTGTGTGTGTGTGTGTGTGTGTGTGTGTGTGTGTGTGTGTGTGTGTGTGTGTGTGTGTGTGTGTTTAATCTAATCAATTACAAACTTTGTCATTCAGAGTTCATCAAGCTGCCAAATAGATTGCAGTTAGACATGAACCTAAAAGACAAAATGGAATCAAAAATGTTTATTATCATGGCATTTTGAGGTGACTTTAACTTGTCAATTCAAGATGGTTCCAGTAAAACTATTCTAACATTTCTTTTCAATAAACTGGAGCACTTTTAATGTCTTGAGGACCGATGTGTTTTGCTTTTAAGTACATTGCAGAAGAGTGGAAACAAACCCTTTAACTATCCTTGGCCAAGGCTCAAGAGCAAACAGTTTAACATAAAGAGCTATTAATAGCATCTAAAATTGTCAAACTACAAAAACAGAAACAGTCCCTTGACTGATATAAATCCCCTTCATCCTCCCATGATCCTAAGCAAAAATCACTGTCGCAAAGTAGGCCATAACATTTGACAAATATTTCGTGTGATTTTCTAAAAATAAACACATTGGCTTCATAAAACCTCGAAGTCTATTTCATCTACTCTCTCGGGAAATGTGCTTTCTGAACTATATTTTCCATAAAAGTGATTGGCTTCTTTTATAAGCTAAGTCTCCTTTTCTTTGTTGTTGTTTTTTTTTAGTTTGCGCATCTTCATTCCCTTCTGCACACTTCCAAAAGGCAGTTTGGGGAAAACAACAACAACAAAAAAAATGTTTTCATACAACAGAGTAAGCAAGGCTCCAGATAATAATTCAAGATAAGTGAAAATTCTGAAAATTATTTGTGTTCACTGAGAAATGGTTAAAAAGCTTGCTTTTCAAACAGGGTGTACTCATTGCTGTTCATCTGTGTATATCATATCTAATGTCAGATTTTCCATCTTTTTTTAAAGGCCTACCTTCAATCAAAAAAATACTGATGAGTCTTCATTTACATAGTATGCATAGGTGAGAAATGGATTCAAGCTTTGACGTTCCGCACTTCAGTCAGGTGATGTCAAGTAGCTGGGCTCTATCCCAAGGAGAGGGACGTGACGTGAAAGCAGTGGACGTACCGAGTTACCATGGAGACTGTTAAAAATCATTTGATTGAATAAAAGTAAACAGGAGGTGCAACTTTACAGTGCTGCTCCTGACCGAGGCTGGCTGTGATCTCTCCTCATGCTCCGATGGGTTTTCCATTGCCGTTGCCCTGGGAGTGGCCTGCATTCAATTGAGAAACTGTGCTTTAATGATACATTTCTCATCCATATTGTCCCTAAACTGTTTCAGGCATAAAACTGACCCCCCCCCCCCCCCCCCACCCCTCGCCTACAATCTTCTAACTTTGAAAAACATTTTCAAACAGGGACACGAAAGCCAGCAACATGTCCCTCCTTCGGCCAGAATGAATTGCCTGGCAGGTCTAATAAACACGTTGCATAGTGCAGCGCGGTCTCTGGGACCATCTGAGCTGATTGCTCTCGATCATAATGAGCTCCTGGAAAATAGATTTGTCTCAACAAATTATTTTCCAGGGAAATATCTGCTGGCCCGGCATTGTTTTGCGTTTCCAATCTTACCCAGAGGCTTGACAGCTAATCAGCTCCTCTTAATGAGACTGGAATCCCATTTGAAATGATAGCTGTGAGACACTTTTGAAAGTCTTGTCTGAAAAATGAGCCAGTAGCTAGCGATGACGCCGCTTGGCTCTCGAACACTCCTGGATGACGCTGGTCACATAGACTGCAAAGACACCCCTGTGAAATTGCCATATTCAAGTGGGACTAATAAGTAGGGAAAAAAACAAGCGTGAGTCATCGGTGACTCTGTAAATAGTTATATTGAAATCCTCCCAAATGGGTGGATGTCACTCTGCAAAACACATGCACACCGGTTTGTCGTATGTGGGTGCCACACTTAACACTCATCATCACCGCGTCCTTTTCACCCCAACACCTACGGAGCGTTTGCACACAGCCGACACACCCATCCTCCCACATCTTTGTGCAAAGAAATAAAATCAGCCTTTGCTTTCAGATGTGTTACAAATGCAACTTTTTGTGCCTTGTCTCATTCGCGTGTACAAATGACTGCCAGTCCTCAAAGTTTGCTGGCTCCTGTTGACACTTTATCCACGTCTCTTTGAATTGTAGCCCCTCTCAGCCACCCAGCTCAGCCTTCTGGTGACAGATGTGCACTCTAACATGATGATCCATGCTTCGATTCGATTCCCAGAGGCGACGTGTGTGCGCATGCGTGTGTGTCTGCGTACGGGGGCGGAGGGGATCTTCTGACTTCATCAGCTGGCTTCCTCCAATAGGCTCTCGGTAAGTAATCACTGTTACTTGGTGAGGAGTCGGTTACCAAGATGCAAAGAGATAGTGGGAGAAAGGGAGCAAAGACGAGCAAAAATGGACACATTCCTCAATGAATGTCAATTGCCCAGCCGGGCTTTATCACACTGAAATGAGTTCAAAATCAAAGAGATAAAATAGTCTTCCAAAGCGACGTGCCGTGATATATAGAAAATAGGCAACATAAGCATTCTAGGTGACAGAGAATAGGTGACGGGGCAATACGGGCAACATATTACCGCCGCTCGTTCCTACCGACTGCTGTCAGGCTGCTGAATAAAAAATGAATAAATAAACAAATAATAAATTTATTTAAATGATATGACAACAAATGTGAATGTGAATAGTACGGGGACTATTGTTTTATATTGCACTTAATTGAACTTATTGACCTTATCCATATTTGTATTTATATTGCACTTAATTGAACTGTGTTTTCTTTTCTCTTAAACTTTTCTCTTCTTTCTACCTACAATCTTGCTGCTGAAGGCTGTAAATTTCCCCAGTGTGGGACAAATAAAGGATTATCTTATCTTATATTGTAGGAGGCATAAATGATATGGATTACATAGGTGACTCCAGCAAAATTGGCCACAAAGGTGACACGCAACATGAGGAGAATATTTGATGTGAGTTCTCTGCCCCAAGCAAAATAAAGGGCACCGGAGGCAGGAACGATCTGACAGCCGTGATGCAGGCAAAACAGCAGATGAAGCTAATAGAAGTGAACTGAATCGAGATCCAAAAGGCAAAATATACAAAGTTCACTTCGACAATATGGTAAACATATTAGAAAAAGCATAAACTGTGTGGGTGACCAAGATGACCCAAGCAAAAAAAGTCGACACTGGTGCCACAAGTGATTTTGATCACTGGTCCCCATCCACCGGGACACTTTTTGACCAGGCTGCGGAGGTCTGTATAGATGAAAGTATAAAAAAAAATGAAATAAAATAAAAAAGGACCATATTTCCAGTTTATCCATTATCCAAGGCAGAAAAAATATTTTATTTTGAAAATTAACCGCATTCTCTCCCTTACATACATATCAAGAAGCCAATTGTCTCAGGCGTGAAATGCTAATACTGTATTAAAGCCACAAGCTAGCAACATGGAAAAAAATATATATATATATATATATAAATACAATATATACAACAATATGTGGCTAGTGGTTCTTGATTTAATGTTATGGTGTGTTACATATTTTCATGCACTATATTTGCTCTGTGGTGACTTATGGTGGCGCATTTCAGGAAAGCGCCGCCAACATGGTGACATAAAAATGCGGCTTCACTTTTGTTATTTGTAGAAAATACCTCCGTTTTTGTGTTGCTCGTATTATTCATCCACTTCAGTGAGGAATTTGTTCTGTCGAATCTATTACATGTTTTTGTTAATTACCTGGTGCTGGCACTGCTAGTAAAGGTACATCAAGGTACATAAAAATAGAGTTGTAGCATGTTATCTATGAGACAACTGCCCCCGCCCTCTCCCTCACTTAATTTTTAGAATGCAGCTCCCACGCCGAGTTTCTCCCTACATGACTTGCTGAAGATTGTTTTTTTTTTCTTATTTAATAAAGTCACTTTGAGTCATTATAACCTATTAGGGGAAAATTCACCTCACATTCCGATGTATACAATTTGTGACACACCACACATGAAAAACCAGATCACAAATATGCAGGCAGGCAGGCAGGCAGGCAGGCAGGGAAAGATTCAGAGTGAAGGAGGTGTCGTGCAACTTGAAACTTGAGCTTGCGTGGTAGAGGCAATGCCTTGCTCTAGGGCACCACAACAGTAGCCACCAAGCATGCAGATGAGCACTCTCCAAAAACGTTTGACAATTTTTTTCAATTTTGGGACTCCAACTAGTCACCTCCGACTCCGTGGCCCAATTTCTTGCAGCCTGAGCTCCTTCTGCCCCAAGAAGCACCATCATCAAGGACTACACTGATCATATCAGCCAAAAGCTAAGCGCAGCTGCACAGTGATCAGCATAAACTTCTGATGTGTGTTCTCAAGTGCCACAAGTTCGATCAATGAAGTCACTGGTCAATGAAATAGCCGAGAGGCTCAGTGCTGGTAGGTGTTGTGCACAATCTCTCCGCTGTATGCGCCATCAAATAAGATTGGAACCCGTGCTGTCTTCATGGGCATTTGCTTTTTTTTTCTTGACCCTCGGGCAAGTAGTACCGTAGCTTGCTTGCGGCTCGTCTGGATGGAACACATGTCACCTGCATGCATTCAAACATTCCAAACTGTGGGGTGGGGGGAAATCTCCTTTAAATTTAAAGTTTAGTCCGCTACTGTAACAAGACGGTGAACTTGTGAAGCCAGGGAAGCATCTGCCAACTGTTTACATGTTCAAATACACATTTTCACCCACCCTCCCTTTTTCTCACAGGCCCACACACTGAAATGATGTCGACGTGCAGGAAGAAACTCGGCACACAGCAGCCGCTAGACGGATTAGCAGAGAAACTCTCAGAAGCATCATTGATCTTCCTGAGGAGGGCCTTGTTAAAAATCCTGCGCCTGGCAGACGGAACACTTCTACTTACGCTCCCTCTGCTGGGAAAAGCGGAGTTCTGTGGATTCACCGCGGCTCTTTTGTTTTACCCGCCACCCGTCTCTTTACGCTTGACAGAGCCAGGCGCGAAAAGGGAAAGACATTCTGGTTTGACGAGCTTGTTACTTTATGACACCTACACCACAACACAAAAGCGAAACTGAACCATTACCTCTGTGATTTCTTGCTTCTCAGTGCTTCACGCACGCACTGGATTCATAAGCTCTATATACCCTGAAGCCTCCCAGATAATGAGAAATGTTATTTACTGTGGAGAATCGGCCATATGAAATAAAACAACCTCTATCTAATCCCAGACATGATTAATTCAGGCCCAGAGAATATTTACACATGTTGAATTCAGGCGCATTAAAAAGGCTCCTTCTTTAATTGCTTGTAAAGGTCGGACTCACTGGTAGTTTACTTTTTCCTCTTAGATTTTGGTGGAAGGTCAGTCATGGGCACTAATTTACAATCATTCATTAAAGTGGACTTCTTCTTTATCGCATGACTGAGATAAAACCGCAGCTTTCATTTCCAGAGTTCTGTCGAATCATTTGTTGGAATAAAAATTTCAGACTGTGTGTGTGCGTGTGTGTATGTATACATTAGTTGATGCGAGATTACATCACCAAATTGATATCACAAGTTAATGTGCAGCCCGGAAACAGTTTCAGGGAATGAGTTTTATTCAAGTGCCACCATTTCCCCAATATTTTGATCAGCATCATCAACACCAGACAGTTTTCATATCGTACAAAATGGCACAATACAGTATCCATAGCAATATTCAGACAGCTTTTCGACATCAAATAATAGCAAAATAAAACAATGCCATCGACTCGGATGTCTTTATAAAAATAAAAAACAAATACACTTACAATGAATTTACTGCTGAGTGCTCCTTTGTGTTATCAAGTTCTGTGCTGAAGCTGTTGTGGAAGATGTTTTTCAAATCAACAGAAATCAAGCTAATGGTGCATGTACAGCTCATTTGGCTAAAGCCTCTTCGGTAGTGGCGCAGCGTGGAGGGAGAGGTGTGGCCTCCTCGGGTGAAAAAAATTTAGTGGGGCTGGGGGGCCATATTTGAAAAAAAAAATACCATAATATACATTGTATCATCGTGGAAGTAGCACAGATCAGATTATTTCCGATACCGGTCAGCATCCTCACTAACCAGAGTCATTTTCTTTCTCAGATTGATGAATGGACAGAGTGATGGGCAACGCCACAAACAACCCAATGTGTTTTGTGAACTATACCAACACTGGACAAATTTTGACTCCAGTTCTGGAGCATTAGCTTCAATTACGTTAAGCCAAATGGCTCAGCGCTGGATTGATGGAAGCGAACCAAGCCATAGGAACACAAAGATTTTCCTGGACGCTGGCTACCAACGCTACAATAATCCTCTCCCCAACAGTCACACCCGGAGCATATTCACATTTTTATATATCAGATGTGTGCAGAAAGTGTGTGTGGGGGTGGAGGGGGATGGAGTATCTACAAGAACCGCAGTCCATCATCCATATCGTCTGGCATCCCTTTTGCACAGTATCTTCTTGAAGGATCTGCGGAAGTCATTATTGAAGATGGTGTAGATGATGGGGTTCAGCGCGCTGTTGCAATAGCCGAACCAGAAGAAGAACTTGAAGAGGGTGTCTGGGATGGGGCACGACTTGCACAGCGTCATCAGCATGTACGTAAAGAAGAAGGGGAACCAACAGATGACAAAGACTCCGATGACCACCGCCAGGACAAAAGTGAAGCGTTTCTCTCGGTTCTGCCGACCCTTCCAGCGGCTTCCTTTGGAGCGCTTCTTCTGCACCTCGCTGTCCCCCGGCTTGATTTTACTTCTGCTCTTGGCAGCTTTCTTCTTCATAGAGCAGGGATTGTTGACTTTGTGGTCAGAAGAGGACGACTCCTCAATGTCCACACCGTTGACCTCGCCTTCTTTGCCTCCGACTCCTTCCTTCAGCTCGATGTCCTCGTGCTCCTTCAGCTTCTCTGCCTCACCTGCGCCCACCCCATTCGCCTTCTGGTTGGAGGTTGCGACAGTGTTCGACTTGTCTATCCGCTTGCGGTCCCCCGGGGGCGCCCGTGTCCTCTTTTTGGCGATCTGGTAGATCCGGATGTAGACCAGCACCATGATGACACAGGGGAGGAAGAAGGAGCCGATGCAGGAGGAGATGACGTACCACTTTTTGTTGTTGATCTTGCAAACGGGGTCCTCCTTGCTGTTTTCCTTCTCCATGGTGATTAGCGGCGGGAAGGAGATAACAGCTGCAATGACCCAAACGATGAAGATGATGCACTTGATGCGGCGCGGCGTCCTCTTCAGGTTGTACTCGATGGCTTGCGTGATGGACCAGTAGCGGTCCAGACTGATGGCACAGAGGTGTGCAATAGAGGCGGTGCAGAAAAGAACATCTAGGGCCAGATAGATCTCGCACCATATCTCCCCAAAGTACCAATATCCCATGATCTCATTTGCCAAGGAGAAGGGCATCACCAGGGTGGCCACTAAAATGTCCGCCGACGCCAGAGACACGAGGAAGAGGTTCTGTGGTGCCCTCAGAGCCCGGCTTGTAAATACGGCGATGACCACCAGTACATTTCCAAACACAGTGAGCAGTATTATGATGCTCACCAGCACCATGAGTGGCAGGGAACTGTGCAGGCTCAACGGGATCACCCCTGGGAGCGTCTGGTTGGTGTTGTTGTCGAACTCCATGGTGGCGGATTGTCCCGCTTCCCGTGCGATAAACGCCAGGTTGACAAATATCATCCGCAAGGATGCACACGGCTAGACGCTCAACATGGGACACAGAGGGAATGAATCAGTCCTTTGGGGACAGGCTGGTCACTGAGAAGGTGTTTTTTCCACCTGAAAACATGAAGTTCAATCAGTTTTTTTTTTAAATGATATTAACTTGAATTGATCAAACTAATAATCCGTGATCATTATTGTTCTGTTCCACACATGCGCAGGGAATTATCAAAAGGCAAGGGCACTGTTCCCCTTCCTAATAATGAAAAGGTGTGTGGCTTTAATTGAATTGTGGGGGAATCATTGCGTTGGTCAAGGGAATCTTGACAGCACTCAAGGAAGCACACGAGCATCACCATTTCATTTGCTGCTTCCGCAAAGCTATATCAAGCATATCCTAGTCTCTTAATAGAAAAAATATATTCCATTATGAGTCTTTCTTCAAAAAAAATCTCTCTCGCTCTCCATATATATTATATATATATATTTTTTTTTTTAATTTAACTAAATCTATATGTATGATATATATTTACTTCGAAAGTGTGGCGATTGAAATCATGATTAGGAACATATACACAAAACGTTTTAAATACTATATTTATATGATGCAAACTACGATTCCTAATCTATGACGTCAGCGCCATTCGAAAGCGCATATAAAGTGGAAACAGCTTTACCTGAGGAAAGGAGTGACCCTCCCGATGGTCAAGTGACATTAACAACTGTCGGCGTGAAACTTCTTGAAGCGAATCATGACGAAGCGAAGAAGATCCATCCAGGAGGCGGCTACGAAGTCATCTCTACCCGGACGACCTTCCACGGGCGTGCGGCACGTACTCGTGCCCAGCATTTGTGGAGCCAAAAAAGGGCTAATCATGTTCTTATTGCGTTGTTACGCTAAGCGGCCGCTGCTGAGCTCCGGTGTGCGTTCTGTGGGCTTCTTGTTCTCCAAGTGCGCTTAGCCGGGCGCCACTCCCTCGCTTTATAGCCCGCACGCTGTAAGAAGTGACCCGCCACGCAGTTCCGCGCAACGTGCGGGCGCGTTGACGTGTGCCACCGAGATCCCCCCCCCACCTCCCAAAAAAACAAACAAAACAAAAAAAAAAAACCCCGAGCTGATCCAAGTGTGGGGAATATTTGTTTTATCACCGCTGCCCGGAAGCTGACGGCAAACGTGTATAGAAGTAATTGCCTTAATGGCGCTTTTGTTCCTCGTTTGTAGCGGTCCACGGCAAAAATTTACGTGACCGACCATCACCACAAATTGAGGACACCCCAGAAGTGAACAACAGGATTCCCAAATTTGGTCACGGCCCCGTTATTAGTGAAATGCGATGGAATTGATCATCATGTTAACAGGCATTTATAGATTTTATTTTTAAATATTGGTTGCCTTTTTTTCTTGACATTTTTTTAAAACTCGCTTATCTACTCCAAAATCCTGATTGTGTAAAGCCAAGGATTTTTTTTCTGTATTTTAGGGAGGAGCTTCGGTTAGCTTTGATGGTTGGAACTAGAAATTGAACCTAGAAATTGACTGAAATTGTCACGGCTGCCTGTGAGTGTTTTTGCTTTGCCAAGAGGTCACGAAAAGTGCAAGCTATAACCAGTCAAGGATGTCTTGTTATTCTTTTGACAAGTGACAATTATAAGTTGCATTATTCTCAACTTTTTTTTCCAGTTCAAATGAATTGACATTACATCAAAGTGCGAGCAATCTTTGTTTGGTCAGGGAACACACAATAGTTTGTACGGACTCTGACGGCAGCCTTTTGGGTCAGCTACAGCAGACTGATTGGGTTTTTTTCCCCTTAAATCATGACAGTAATCTAGCCAATTGAAAATAAAAGCATGAACAAGTTTTCCTATGTCTCGTTGAGATAGGAAACCCTCAATTCAAGCTACGTTTTTCAGGTGGTAAGAGGCAGATTTCGTCATCGCTGTTAAGTGGTTGCTAAAATGTATGTCTGAGTCAATAATTACACCTAGATTTCTGCCTTGATTTGTAGCTTTCAATGAAGTTAAGCTGAGCGCTGATCTTGGAACTTTCATTTGCGAGGCCCAAAACAACTACTACCACTTACTTGGCAATAAATAAGACAGCTGTGAACATTTGATTCTCTTAAAACAGGGGTGTCCAAAGTCAGTCCTCGAGGGCCACTGTTCTGCCTATTTTCCAGCTCACCCAAGAGCAACACACCTGATTCAAATCATCAGGAACGTTCGAATGCTGCTTCAGAGCTGGCTGACGAGCTGATCATCTGAATCAGGTGTGTTGCAGCCGGGAGAGCTGGGAAAACAGGCACGACAGTGTCCCTCCAGGCCTGGAGCTGGACATGCCTGTCTTAAGAGAAGAACGGGCGGAGCAGTGTGGAAGACATTTGGTAACGCAAATGAATCTATGACACAAAACGCAATTCAAAATGCCTAAAAACACCATTGTACTAGCCACAATTCAGCAAGTCCAAAGAATCAATTAAAAGACAGATGTCTTCCTATCCAGCAGGAAGCAACAACATCATGCATTCAAGTAATCAATTTAAGTTAGAGCTAAAATAAATTGTAAATGGAAGTTGCTGTGATTGTTGTAGAAATTACACATGTCTTGCGAATACCAGAGTATAAAGTGTTTTTTCCACGTGTGCCCTGCAATTGACTGGCAACCAGTCCAGCTGTCCCCGCTTCTTGCCCAGAGACGCCAGGGATAAGCTCCAGATCACCTCTGACCCCAAAGAAAATGTCTGGCTGGATAGACAGACTTTTTAAAGCAAGCTACACACCCTGCTGGGACGGGCATTTTTTGCAGCGTGCAGCTGGTTGCCTAGCAGCAGTCAGAGCCTCGCTACCCTATGTGCATGCGTGGATGCATCACCTCCAGCATGTTGTCATTAGGCTTTCGACACCTTCCATTTGTGACAAGTGCAACACACGTGAGAAATGTTGAGCTCGTCTCACTCGTGTGATCGCGGACGAAACTTGAGCAATACTCACCCGGCAAGCACGCGGAAGCCGTCAGTCATCCTCACACTGTAAACCTGAGTGTTATTGCCTTGACGCTAAGACTTTGGCCCATCAGGTTTTGCTCTTGTGTATCTGCTGGAGACAAGACATACTCTAAGCGAGCCGTGACGAGGCAAATGTGCAAGCCTGAACAAAGTATTTGCTTTACAAGTCAAGCTCATCACTATTAGGGTTTAAGCATACATTGTGTCGGCAAGAAAGTAAAAATGTGGCACTTGGTAACACAACCATAGCAAAAACAAACGAAAGAAGACCAGCAGCATCCCTGGGGGAAAGAAAACAGGTTTTTGCACACATACACGCAAAAAAAAAAAAAAAAAAAGAGACACAGCCATGTTTGCAGTCCGAAACGTTCTTGGTACAGTATTGATAAGGTTCTAAAACACACACAAAATCTATGAAATACATCATGTATTGCCATAACATCAAAGCCAGAAAAAGCAAACATCAAACATGAAGGGAAAAGAGAGCGTGCGCCTGATTGATGATCAATAAAATACTTCAGCCTATATCCATGTAATCTTGCCCACCAAATAAAAACTGACCCGTGAGCTATTTTGGAAGTGACACATCTTCCCTCCTCAACAACCGGACACGCCAGCCAGATGGAGACAACCATTATTTTCACAAACCCCCACACTGGAAGTGGGAGCCCTTATTGCCACTAAGTTAGACACTTAACATCCCCCCAAGGGGTATAAGATGGGAAATGAAACTTTTTGAGAAACTGAGGGAGAACTACATTACTCATTAATGTGGTCAGCTTCTCTCCAACTCTTCTGCAAGAAACTGCACTCAATATTTGGTGGATGATAAAATGAAGTTAGTCGAGTCCAGACAGTGAAACGTGAGAGATCGAACACAATCATTTCACAGGTCACTTGCGCTGGATATTTATTTGGAAACTGGGAATAGAGTGTTCAGTTACAAAAATTGGCACAGAACTAAAACCCATTGCAGCATGTTCTTTCAGGACGCGTATAAATACTGACGGTCGCGGATCAGCTAATGTATGTTTAATATATTTCCAGTTAGTTTTCTCGTCCTTCACGATAGAGCGCCGTTATCTCTTTCAAGGGAAACGTTTCTTTCGAAAGTCAGCCTTTACGCGCTCACTGAGAAAATTAAAGGTGCATCATTTGACTTGGGTGGGAGCAGATCATCGCACACACGAGTGTGTGCAGTTCAGCGGTGTGTGTGCCCAAGAGGATACACAGGATACTGTCATCTGACCATGACAGTTCAGTGCAACAGGAGGCCTGATGGGGTGAAGAGCACTCAATGGAATGCAGCAAATATGATTTGACATAGCTGGATTGGGTTCGTATTGTTTGCACAGTTGTCTCACAGTCAAGAGGTTCTGGGTTCAAGTCTCACGTTAATGTGGATTTTACATGTGTGGAGTTTCCCTGGTCATTCAGTGCCATTGGTGGTATGTGTTGAAGTTCAAATAATTTGTTATTGCATTTGAGCATTACTTTTCCTGATGACCTATAAGGTAGGGGAAAACGGGGTCAGCAGCAACATGGAGGACCGTGAACCAGGGAGCGTCAACAACTATGATGCAACAGATTCAGAGAAGCAAGCTATTCCATTAGTGGTATTTTAAGGGAATTGTTTGATGTTGTCGAATGCATTTCTGCTGCCTGCCGATGTCTTGTGGCATCCTAGACACTCTGGGTAGTCTGGCTTCCTTCCCACATTGCCAAAACATGCATGTTTGGTTCATTTGAGATCAAAATTGTACAAAGGTGTTAATGTGAAAGTGGGTTGGTTGTCTATACTGTAGCTTATGTTCCCTAATTGGGTGACGACCAGTCCAGGGGCCACTCTGCCTCCCGTCCAAAGACAACTCAACCGTGAGTGACCCTAATGATGTCAAGCGCTATTGAAAAGGAATTTGATGCGCTCCAGGATTTAGGTGCACATGTCAGTTTAATTGCGGTGTTTTCAAACCGATGTGTACTGTTTTATTGTTTTATTGCGGGACAAATAAAGGATATCTTAATACTGTTTATTGTATATGTTAAATTGCTCCATGTACAGCACTTTGTATGCAGCAATGGCTGTTTGAAAGTGGTCTATATATACAGTTGACTTGACTCACCTTTTTGGGGCTAAACATCAGTGTAGTTTGTGACGCTGGTTGATGCATGGAGGTAGAGATGAAGTGATACAGTGACATCTGTCGTCTCCTGCAAGTGCCTTCTCGGCAGCGTCATCTCCATCAGCAATCTGTGGGGAAATGTATTTTTATTATTTAAATTGACCAGCAGGGGGTAGCGTTGTACAGGGGCATAAATTCACCTCACAGGACACACTTTCCGAATACATTGAACTGTAATTTAATTTAAAACATCGTAAAGCATGTGTCAGTCGTTTGTTGATTTGAATCTTCATTGTTGAAGATATTTTTGAAGGCACAGATGGGGTATTCTTTCTTATCGCCATCCTGAGCATTTTGTAACTAAAATGCAGTATAATCTTAAATGTCTTAAATGCCAATTGTTGTAGACAGACATTCAAGGTTGGTTTTAGTTTTGATTTTTGTGTATTAAATTTGCAATAGTGGTTTCCTATTTTGGATTTCGAG